>CAUYPK010022198.1:0-23700 GCA_963574355.1 Loris lydekkerianus
CGCAGAGACAGGGAGGGCTCCAGAGGGTCTGCGGCTACCAGTATTTCTGGTCAAATGAGCGGGCCAGTGTGGAGGCTGGGAGGACACAGGAGTGATGATGTAGGGTTGCGTGGCTCCCGCAGTTCCTGGTCAGGGCATGCCGAGGCTCAGTTGGTGCAAGGTCACGGCACACATCTTATGGAGGTCTGGGTGGCGCCAAGCCCAGGAGTTTGAGGTTGCTATGAGCTGTGACACCATGGCACTCTACCCAGAGCAACAGCCTGAGCCTCCAGTGTGCCAAAACCATCTCACTCTGCCCCCTAAGGGTTAAGGCTGTAAGGCAGCTCAGTCCCAGCCTTTATGGTGTTCAGTCACTAGGTTACTAGGTCCCGCCCCCATCCTTGCTCTGGGACCCTGAGGGCGGAGCTTGCTGGGGCAGTTCTCTCACACAATGGCTCCCTGAAGCCCAGCTCAGCAGCTCTGTCTGGGGCCTCAGACAATGCCCAAAGTTCTCTGCACTCCTGCTCAAGCTCTCCCCAAGGCAGTTCAACTGAGTGTCAAGTCCAAAAACACAGAAACAGTTCAAAGGTAAGGCCTTTTCAGTCTGCAGTCTCATTGCTGCTTGTACTTATAGTTGCCTGTGTGATTAGGTCAATCAAACACATGCAACCACTTGCCAGTTTCCCACTGTTTTTGTCGTCCTCTTGGGGTCCAGAAGTCCCTTGCTGACTCCCTGTATCCTCAAAGGGATGATTATAGGCAGATCCCACCAGCCAGAGATGCCTGGAGTCTTATCTCCCTAGACTTACCATGCCCAGTTGCAGGGAAGCTGTTACTTGGCCGCCATCTTTAATCTCTCACATCCCACCTTTGTCTTACTGGCGCTGGTCACATCTAAAGATTGTCTTATTGAGGAAGATCCTGAATTTTCTTTGGTGGTTAAAGATAAAGTTGAAGGCTACAAGAAGACCAAGGAGGCTGTTTTACTTCTCAAGAAACTTGAGAGCAGGAATGATGTCTATGTTTCTCAGTGAGTGAGGGTGGTAAGGGCAAATGACAAACCGTTGTGGTATCCAGCGCAGTAGACCCTGCACCATCTATAATGAGGATGATGTATCATCAAGGCTTTCAGGAACATCCTTGGAATTACTCTGCTTAATGCAAGATGGATGAACATTTTTGAAACAAGCTCCTAGTGGGCATGTGGGACTTTTCTGCATTTGGATTGAAAGTGTTTTGTGGAAGTTAGATAAATTGCAAAGCACTTGGCATAATGCTGCTTCTCTCAGGAGTAACTACAACCTTCCCAAGCACAAGGTGATGAGTGCAGGCCTTAGCAGAATCTTGAAAACCCCAGAGATCCAAAGAGCTCTTCAAGCACCACACAAAAAGATACATGGCAGGGTCCTGAAGAAGAATCCCTTGAAAAACCCAAGAACCATGTTGAAGCTAAACCCGTATGCAAAGACCATATGCCAGAATACCATTCTTCGCCAGGCCAGGAATCCCACACGTTTGTGCATAGGGCAGCTGCAGCACTCTAGGCCAAGCCGGACGAGAAGTGGGTTGCAGGCAAGAAGCCTGAAGCAGTGAAGACAGGGAAAGCCTGTTGGTGTAAAGCAGAAAAAACCTCTGGTGGGAAAAAAGGCTGCCTCTACCAAGAAACCAGCAGCTGAAAAAAAGCCAGCCAAAAAGAAACCTACTACAGAGGAAAGGAAGCCTGCTCCATAAACTCTTAAATTTGTTTACTGCATAAAGGTCAAATCATTTTGGACAGCCTATTTTGAATAAAGACCTGATCAAAAAGGAAAAAAAAAAAGACAAAAAAATCAGTTAGCAAGTATGCAGTACACAGAGGATTGAAGCTGAATCAGCTAATGGTAACCTGAGATTTCCTGCCTCCATGAGCCATTGGTTCTTATCCTTCCAAAAGTAGTTAGTCATTTTTACTTCAACTTTGGGAAACTACCTAGTATCTCTCTATGCACATATTCCTTATAAGGAATTAGCCTGAGCTAGTTTCTCTTGCTTCCAACTAAAGAATCCTAAGTGATACCAGATTCAAGTAAGGGTGAGAATGGACAGATGCACTCTAGACATACCATACAACAGACTGAACATGGTTATTGAAAGAAAGTGTACGGCCATGCAGGAGAGGAGTCAGGAATGTTTCTTGGTGTTTAGGTTAGAGAGACTGGGTAAGTAAATGATGAAGGATATCAGAGGAGGATCAATCTCCCACTCCCACTGTGGGAGAGGGATGAGTAACTCGGTTTTGACAAGCTGAGTTTGATGTGCTCATGGAAATGTCCAATAGACACTTGGTTATGTGGCTTTAGATTTTAGGGAAAAGATCTCACTGGAGATAGAGGTTTGGGAAGCATCAGCTTATTAGTGCAGTTGAAGTCATGGGAGTGGATGAGGTCACTCAGGAAGAGAATGTAACGGGAAAACAGAAGAGGGAAGAGCAGGGAAAAGGAAAAGCAGTCCACACTGGTGAGGAACTGGAGGCAGCACAGGAGGCAGGAGGCAAGGGCTTGGTGTGATTGAGTGTGGAGACCAGGGGGGAAAAAGAGTAAAGGGAACTCAAAAAGGGTTTGGCAGGCTGAGGAGAGTGGGTGGGATTCAGAACTGGTTGAATGGTGGCTGTATTGTGATGATCTGGAAGCATAGGATGTGGGAGTGGTGGGGGTGGGTGGGGTCTGACATTTCAGAGATGGCGCAATTCTGGGTGGTAACTAAACTCCAGGTGTGCTCGTGAGAGACTACGGTGGCTTATGCCTGGAGATTCAAGTCCTCCAGAAGGAAGGGGTGACCCAAGCAGTGTGTTTATGCTGAAGGTGTAGTGAGGTCAGGAGTGAGAATGACAAGGAGGGGCTAAAGGAAATACCTTGTGTCTTGAAAGTGGAAACAGAATTCTGCAACCTTCTTGCAAAACACACAATTAGAGCGTGAAAATACAGAACAGCTTCTGTCCCAGAGGACTGCAGAGCAGTGGTGTCTCAGGGACAACAGACCTTCCTTCTGTGCAAGGGGAGCAAAGAGTAGGGAACTTGAATATGTTGAGAATAATAGAGAAATTTGTTTATCATCAAATGGTGAATTCCAATGACAGTAAGATGAAGGAAGGGGAATAGTGGATTTGGGAGCAGGGTATGGAAGGAGATGTTATACATGATGATAGTGTCCGAGGATGACAGAGGGAGTGCTGGAATTCTGATGAAGTTTGGGTTCACGCTGGTGCTCAGGCTTGGTCATTACCCCTTTGTCCTTCCTTCCATGGAGCAAGAGTGAAGACAACTGGATTGCAAGATGCTCTAGGACATGTGTTCGTTTCCTCCCAAAGGAGTAATTTTCATTGTACTCCAAAAAGAAGCAACTCTCCTTCTGACAGGAACATCTTCCAAGAGTATTGAATTGATGGTCAATGTAAAATTTTAATATCAATAACATTTTAAGCAATAATCACTTCTTAATTTTTTGCCTTTACCATACTTTATAGCTGAGGTCAGATACCAATGTACTTCTGTGAAATGTTTTTTGAAAAGTGTTGTCAATTGTGATCTATCTACATGATGTAATCTTTTGTAAAAAGGCAGAAATCTTAACATAGTTTTTTTTCCTAAAAAGATACATTTAGTGGTTTCAAAATAAGAAAGAAGAATTATGTCAGTGTGAATATAGAACTTACTTGGTCTAAATTGAAAAACCAGCAAAGAACATTCTTTCTTGCTAAAGGATTAGGAAAGACTTAAAATAGTTATCAAAATTGTCAAGTCAGGAACATTTTTGTGCAATATATAAAAGATTCATTAGCCTACTCACAACGATTTTGACATCGTCTTCTCTTTTTGTCATCCAGACCTACTCGTATATTATCAGGTGAAAAGAAGTAAAAAAATTATTTGGAGAAGAGAAATAGAGGTGAGAGTTCTTGAACTACTGACTAAACCCCAGGGCCACTTCTAGTTTGTTAAATCCTGACCCCTGGGGTTTGGTTTCTGCAAATGCATCTACTTAAATGCACAAACACACGTCCATAAACTTTGGCCTTTTTTTTTTTATTTTTTATTTTTTATTAAATCATAGCTGCATACATTGATATGATCATGGGGCATCATACACTAGCTTCACAGACTGTTTGACACATCTTCATCACAATGGTTAACATAGCCTTCCTGGCATTTTCCCAGTTACTGTGCCAAGACATTTACATTCCACATTTACTAAGTTTCACATATACCCTTGTAAGATGCCCCACCTGCGGCAATTCTTTCTCTCTACTTTCTCTCCACCGGGCCAAGATTCCTGCTGCAGCACCTTAAAAATCATAGTTCCTAGGAGGAGCTGGATGTGGAGTGAAGACACTTTGAGATCAAGGTTGGTTTTGCCATTAGGTAACTGTCTGGGATGCACTCAGTGAATCAAGAGTGCTCCATGAGAGTTTGTTGAATGAAAGGGAGACTTAGGGAAAAATCTCTTAATCCCCCCTGGACTTCAGTTTCCTCCTTTCTAAAACAAGAGAAATAGCTCCCAGCTCTCCCGCTAACAAGGCTTCGGGGGAGGGGGGAGATGAGGTAATGGTTTTTCAATACACTTTGAAAGTAAGAAGTATGTAGAAATACAAGTGGTTGTTATAGCAAACTGAGTTGGAAAATGCCTGTAACGAAGATCTAGGAAACTTTGGGTCTTGTCCAGCTCAGCTCATAAACAATGAACCTTGGGACATCTCTTACCTTCCTGGAGCCTCAGCTGTCTCACTTGTAAACACACATTAATAGAATCTGTTTACTTCACAGAGGTGTTTTGAAAGTCAAGAGAGATGATTATGAATTATTCTCCTTTGGTGAGCAATGAGAAAATAGTTCTGGGTGTCCCACTTTTCATGCCTGTGCTCAATTGTGATTTTGGGAACAGTTTGTCCCTGGGGAGGTGGGGCCTTCATGGGATGCCCCCAGCTCTGTCGCCCTACCCTCTTTCTTCCTGTCTCCCAGCATTCACACCATGTGTTTCCCATTAGTCCTGCCCTAGCATTTCCCTTCAGTGTTCTCTGCAATCGCCACTCATCATCTTCTGGTTGCTAAGTCTCCATAGAATTCCAGGATGTTAGAGCTGGATGGAGCCTCCGTCTACAGAACCAACCCCCTCATATGCAAGAATCTGGAGGCACAGAAAGATCAGTTAGCTATTTGGTGGCAAAGTCAGAACCAGATCCCAGGTCCAAGTTCAGTGTTCTTTTTTACTGCACTTCATCTCGGGCCTTTTGAACAGTGTATTTCCCAATCCCATCTTATTCCAGGAAATGCCATCCACCCAGGGTTTAGCTAGGATTCATAACTGATGATGCTATGTGAAATTCCTGCTCTCCCTCCCTCTGCCTATCTCAGTGATCTTTCCAGGAGCCAGCCCCAAAAGTGGCCTTGGTTAGCATGTCTCAAATATATTGGGAGAAGCTACTTCACTCAGCTTCATCTGAAAACCAGAAGAGATTTGAATAAGGAATGGAAAAAACTCCACATGGACTCAATAAATCTTGGGTGAAATGATGCAGTCTGACAAGGTAAATAAAAAATGGGGCATTTGAGCACTGAAACTAGGGATGGGATGAAGGCATGCCAATTACCAGTACTTCTGCATGCTTTGCTTTGTCAACATAAAACATCAAGTTAGAGTTACTGTGTGTCATCATCTGTGAGGTTTTGTGTGTACTTAGGATAGTTGAATAGACTTGGTGGATGTTATATTTGTGATATTTATAGAAAAACAAATTGTTTAAAGAGTTTTTTTTGACTGTCATAAACCTAGGTTTCCAGCTTAGACATCATCCTTGTGTATGTATGTCCTGGTCACTCACATTCAATGTCCAAGCTTTATTTTCTTTATTGATAAAATGGGTAGAATAGACTAGATAGTTATTAAGGAATCCTTTGATTGGAATGTTCCTGTGAATCCTTTCATTTTATGCATGCTGTTATTAAATAGGACAGTATTTTTAAACATTAGGGGTCATTTCACCCCACTGCAGGGGCCCCTTCACACAGGGCCTCTCGAGCAAAGGGTTGTCACCAGGATGGGACTGAGAACCAACTGTCAAGCTGTTGCAGATTTCAGCCACTGTTTCCTGGAAATTCACATAACCACTCTTCAGGAGGACATGATAATATAGCATCTGTATTGTAAAATTGCTCATAAAACATTATGGGATTGTGGGAAGTTTGGGTCCCTGTAAGGACAGTGCTGGAATCCAACTTAAGCCTGAATGGAAAATAAATAATGAGGTATTTGAAGCCATCATCTTTTTCCCAAATGGAGCATAGAGAGGGAAGATAAATGGAAATACCATCAATTACTGTTTTTCCCAGTGGCAAAGTGATAAAGATATTTAAGCGATGTGTGACACAATGGAGTGTGAGTCCTAATGGAGAGGCTCCTGTCCTTAACAAGGCAGGAACGTAAGGTGATGGAAGAAGTGGAAAAATTAGGAAGGGAGAGCAAAGAAAAGGCAGAAATGGGAGATGGGTGGGGGGAGCCAGGCTACACACTCTGGCAATGTACAAATCACACTGAGACAAAGCAGGTGCTAATTTAAGATCTAATTGTTTAGCATGGAGACCCAGAAAGCAAGGACAGAAGATGACGCCCCCAGAGGGAGGGGGAAAGGGTGATGAAGAGCAGCAAGCTCGGGCTGTGAGAACTTAGAGAGCTTTTCCACGCCGTGAAAACCCTCGGCTCAGAGGATGGAGGGGCTTCTAGCCAACGCTCAGTCTTAACATTGACTTTCCCTCCATCCTCAGGATCCTCCCCAGAAGCCTCACCTACCTACTTTTGGAACCTCTCCCTGGCAGCTCTATAGGTCATTCCTGAACCCATCCCTCAGGTGCTGCCCATCTCCCTGGGCATCACCCTGCTCCCTCACTGTGTCTCCCACCTCACACTCAGCATGATACTGTTCCTCACTTCCTTTCATTCTCTGGCTTCCCTTCCCAAATTTTTATATTACATAGGTGGCACCAACTATTTCTCACATCTCCCTAGACTCAAACATGCCTTTCTTCTACTTAACTGTCCCTGGCTTATAGCTCCCAAATTTATTTTTTCTAGTAATGTCTTTGTATTCACAGACTCCCCCTTTGCCACGACCTTCCCATACCTCATTTCCAAAGCACCCTCCACTCACCCCGGCTCCACCTTCTTCCCGTTTGAATTTACTAGTGTCCTCTTGATAGGTTGATAGTACTCAGAAACCCCATTAGTCATGCTATTACCCTACCATGACTCCTTATTTTCAATAGTGAGCCAATTATTGAATAGTTGAATAGCCAACTATTCCTGGATCTCTTTGGCCTTATCTTCTCTAAGAGATCACATTTTCAGCTTCGCTTCCTCATGTTTTCCCTGCTGTTTGGTAAGCATCCTATCTCCCCTATTTATTCTCACGTCTATGAAATCACCTCTTGGCTCACTGGATGTTTCCTATTCTATTCACGGCCAAAGTCCAGACCCCTTTCTTCAGCAAGGCCTCCTGCCTACTGAGCATGGCACTGGTGCACAGTGCCTGGGTATTGTCATTCATTTTGGCGTAGAGGCTGGTCCACATTGTTACAACAAGTTTCGGGACCAAACATGATCAACTTCTAGGCATTCATCTCTCCTTTCTTTGAGGTCTTCATCAGACCTCTCCTATGTTCTCATAGAGAAGTGTGATTGTCTGGTCATCTGTTATTATCTGACCAGCTACATGACTAGTATAAATTTGTACAGATTTGAGTTTTGAAGAAGGGATATGAAGATCAGTTATTTCAATGTACATTTTCAAGTAAAAATATTGACCATACATACTGTCTTAACATATGGCCACTTCACTCTATTCAATATCTTAATTCTATTAAATATCTTCAAGACATCTGATGAATCTTTGGGGCCAGCACATGTTCCTCTCTCTAGAAGGTTGGTACACTCTCCTCCTACTTGTTGATCTTCATCCCAAGAATCAATTGTTTTTGTTCCCAAACCATTTTATGCTGCTTGTAGTTATAATTCATGTAATTTATTTAAATGCTATGCAAAATCGCAAACCATGAATGTAAAACAGGTTGCTGTTTTGATAAAAACCAACTTGATTGCTTTGGAAAGAGTTAGTAAATGGGAAGTTGATAAAAAAAAAAAGGATCGATGTTGAATTGAGTGTGGGTATAACAACTCTAAAAGATTAGTTAAAAATCATAAAAATTTTGATGAATTCTACATTTAGATAGCTCAGAAAATTTATTTTAGGTTCTTGATTCACTTTAAGGAAACCCTAACTGGATAATGTAGATGAAATATTCTGGAAATGATTTGAGGGAAATTAAGAGTTTTTTTTTTTTTTTTTTTTAATATTGTCTCCTTATCAAAAGATTGGCAAGTAAATCTGTCTTTATTAGTTTAAGCTAAAATAAGTTTTGTATTTATGTGCATGTTCAAAATAATTTGATTATTATTTCTCATTATTAACCATTATTCCAGATTATGTCAGATTAAAGGAATTCTTCACTTAGCCATATTCAACCTCATCATGAATAGAAAATTTTCCAGTTTTGAGCAGAAAGAGGGTGGTATTATCTTCTGAATATCAGAGCTTCACACACCCACTTATGAGGTGCAAAGATTCAGCAATTCACTGGTAAGAAGCCTTCAAGACACCCTCCGCCTCCACCACATGGACCTTTACCTCCTAGAGATCACACCTTTTATAATTTTTACTCTGATTCAATCAGGCTGTTTTGTGTGATCAACAGAATACAGCAGAAGTTATGGTGGATGACTTCCAAAGCTGGTATGTCCAGGCTTATAACTTGATGTCTTATCTTAAGTATCTTACTCTGGGAAAAGTCAGCCAGAAAAGGACCCATGCTGTGGGAACATTCAAGCATTCCTTTGGAGAGATTCAGGTGGTTAAGAACTGAGGACTCTTGAGAACAGCCAGCACCAACTTGCCAGCCTTGACAATGAGCCACCTTGGAAGTGCATCCTCTAGCTCAAGTCAAATCTTGAGATGGTGGTTGCCCTAGCTGACATCTGACTATGAACTGCCTACCATGCTTTTCCTGAATTTATGATTCACAGAAACTGTGAAAAGTATTATCATTGCTGCTTTAAGCCATTCTGTTAGGAGAAGTTGGCTATGCAGCTTTAGATCATGCAGTCTTTCCCCAGAAGGAGGTGAACCAGAGGTGATTCCTATTGAGGAGGAGAAGCAGGAAGAATGCCCACTCTACTGAAAGTTCGAAGGACCTGCTGCTTTTTGTTCTAATGAGTTGTATAAAATGAAAAAAAGGGAAAATACTTAAAAAATTAATTTCTAGCGACTTCTGGAGCAGAATCACAACACAAAACAAATGTGCTCAATAGTTAGGTGGTGAAGAGGAAGGAGGAGCAATGGGGCATAGAGAGAAAATCCTTTATCCTCCTGTTCACATTTTGAACCTCACTTCCACTCATCAGACCCACTCATAGAATCAGTGATCTTATAAGAAACTCTGGGGGTCATCCCCAGCAGGGTGTCCTGTAGGAGCTTGGGGTTCTGGACACCGTTTTGTGAAGATATTCCCTGATTCATTGTTTGAACGTGTTTCTCTTGTTAGTACTATGTGACTAAGAATGACACTCTTAGGGCTGATAGCAGCAATGCTCATTTGCAGATTAGTCATAGCTTAGTGAGCACTGGGCAAAAATATTGATCATGTCTTTCTTTTTTACAAAATTTATGTTAAAACTTGACAACTCAAATGATAAGACCTTAGCCGTGTCTTTAGAGCTTCAGCTTGAGCAGCTGAAATACGACAAATTACATTTTCCTAACTGTCCTCATCTATAGGAGGAGGCTAGTTAAAATGAGCCATCGATCTGATACTTGCATCAGGAGGACACCTTTTCCCCACCTCTGAAATAGCACCTAAAAGCCACTGCCATGGGGGAAATGCAGGGACATGAGGGAAATACACCTCTTCAAATGATGGAACACTTTCTAAAATGTCTGTCTCCCTCCTTGTCACCTTAATCTTATTTAAATTTCCTTTGCTGAGATCGATATTCTGCTTAAGAACCTTTCTGATGCCACCCAAATCAATGTCCAAGCATACATGATAAGGATGACATTCAAGACTCTATAACCAAGCTTCAAATCTAGCCTGAAGATACCTTCCCAGTCTTTACCCACCATGTATGGATGTGAACCTGGAGCCCCAACAAATGCTGGCCCTTTTCAGAACGCATTAAACACTTCTGTGTCTCCTGCTTCACTCTCGACATCCTCTCTCCCTGGAACGCTTTCATTCCAATCACCAGTCTTCTGTACATCCTTGGAGTCCAGCAGTTCCAATACCATATGCCCTAGCAGCTCTCCCTTGGCAATGCCAGAGATGGCTGCCACCTCTAGACTTCTGTGCCATTCACTCACATGACATTTGTTACTCATTCAATGGTGCAGTTAACTATCCAGTTTCTGTACCTGTGCCACCTCCCCTTCATGCTGGTAAGTACCCAGAAGATGGGAATCAGGTCTCCCTCCCTAACACCTAGCAGTGTTCTTGGCATTTACAAGGCATATAATGTGTAGACGATGAGTAAATAAGTTACTGGGTTTTCACCACTGCTCAATGTTCTTGCTTTTCCAAAACTGAGATTAATTTCTTCCCCATTCATACATCAATTTCAAAGACAGAACAGCAAAAAGATAAGAACAGGGATGTGACATGAAATGGACAGTGCCATTTCCCAAATAGCTGAACCCCAAATCTTCCCACTTAGTTATTTTTCAGCCCCAATTTCAATAATTTATCTTCATTTGATTGGACTGACTACAGGTTTTTCTTATTAAAAAAAAAAAAAAGTCTTTGAAGTTGGTGAATCTGATGGCTTCCTAGAAGGTAAGATTTGATGGGAACTTTAAAAAAATCCTTTCCTCCTTCAAGCAGTCTTTTAAAAAATACTCTTTACTGACTTCTAAAATTCTTACATTTGAGATTCAATTTTTTTTAAGTAACTATCTTTGGAGAGGTCACATTTAAAGCATAACAGTTGTTATGAACAATAATGATGGCAAAAGACCTATCAAAAATAAGACTCAGGGACTAGAGAAGGGCAAAAAGAAGAGATAAAGGAGAGAATCACCGAAAAGGGATGGTTTTAAGTGCTCAAAAACCTCATAATTTGGTGAAATTTTTGAAGTTTGATGCCAACTGTAATTATTTCTTTTCAGGGTCTTTCTTCTGGGTTTGTGTACATGCACACAAGTGCCACAGGATACATGTGCACATCCATACTGTGTAGGCACTGGGACCTCACTGATCTAGTACATCCTACTCATTTTTCTTTCTAAAATGATATATCAGAAGCACATTGAGATTTCTGGATGTGTATTAAAACATGATCTATGGAAAATAAATTAACCTAATAAAGTACATACAAATGCTAAAATGTCCTATAAAGGTAATTTGAGAGGGAGAAAAAAAAAACCCTGATCATTTTGATGATCAGTTTTAAATGTCTTTTATTTCTTATAAATAATGGGCTAATTAAAATGTCCATTTTACTTATATCATGTTAATGAGTTTTATATGCCATTCCCAAATGCTCATCCTTCTCTCATTAAGCCTTCCCAGTAATAATGACAATAACAGTAACAACAATGATCATATACAACAAAGAGCAAAGATCATTGGAAAGTTTTCTTTCCCCCAAAGAGGAATTTTTGAATGGCTGTGCTCTGCGCCTTGAATGCGTTATGGTTAATTTCAGATTCCGAGGATGATTAGCTCTGACTGGTGGAATAAAAGGCCACAACCAATTATTATTCAGAAAATTCCTGCTGTTTAGCCAAAGAGCATACAGTGCAATCCAGTCCTTGATGTTCCTGTGATAAACGCTCACATGACAAGGTTATTTGGTGTAGAGCAGCCAGAGTGGTTGCTATGGCAACCTGTTCACAATGCTCATAAATCTGAGGTGTAGTTATCCTTGCTGTGTATGCAAAAAAAAAAAAAAAAAAAAAAAAAAAGGAAAGAAAAAAGAAATCTACAAAGCCAACTCAAGCAGTTTAATTTACAGCACTGCCTCAAAAAAAGAAAAAAAAATGGGTGACTGAATTCTAAGATAATAGACCTCTCCATATTATATTCTTCACAATACAGGCACTTAGGACTCAAACGCTCTCTTCAAAGCCAAAAAGACTTTTAAGATAATCATTATGGTAGAGAATATAGGTCATCATTATCACCAGGAGTGACAAAAATAAAAGAGGTGGCTAGAAATTTGAGTTTGCCAGCATCAATTGTTTTCCCTTGGCGCGGTTAGCCATGCAAACAGCTGTTGACAGTGCATCAGGACGCGTACATTCGATGGGGAACAAATGGCTTTTTTAGCCACTGCTTCGCAGAAACGATGGGCTGTAAGTCTAAGGGACGAAAGGTCAAGCAGACAATGATGAAATATCCCCCACAGACCCAATGTCGGGTAGTTCGATGTTAAGATGGCTCTGATACGGTTTCTCAGCGTTGATTTCAGTTCCACTCAGCCCCATTAGAAATAAGGGCAGCCTATTAAGTCAGCAGGTAGCATGGCTTTTCTCATTTCGGGTATAAGCTCCTGGCCACCTGGCTCTTTGACTCCCTGTGGCTTATTTCAACCATTATCGGTTTTCTAAATAAAAATCGGGCAAAAGTTGAGCCCATTGAAGTGGCAATTCTTCAACAGTTGGAAATGCGAGAGCCATTGGCTCTGCAATCATTTGGAATGACAGAGAAGTCTAATATGATAATGGTCTAGTTCAAATTAAGACTAATATTTGACTTATGCCATCTGACGGTGGAGACTGTACAATTAGAGAGCTTTGATGGGAAATTCAGTATGTGACCAAGTCCTCAAGTATACACATCTATTGGGGGCATTTTGGGGGGTGTATGAAATGACACATTTATTTGGACAACACTAAAAGTGCTCAGTTGTATAAAATTGCAGAGAATAAAAGCACATTGTCCATTCCTGGGTCTCAATTCTAATGCAAAACATGTTTCTCCACTAGTCTGTGGTAAAGGCTTTTACTAAACTCTGCGATAGGCCAGAGTGTCCTGACCAAGACATACTTAGTAGCCATGTCTTGGCTCATTGCAGGATCAGCAAGTATATAACAATTTACAAACATTCGCTCCACTAACCTTTTCAAGAATGTCTAAAATTCTTGAGATAACTTTGTTTTTGGTTTAAATCCTTTTTAAAAAGTATATATCCCTGTGATTTGGAGAGGTTAATCATGTAGATTTAATGCAAAGCAATTGATCAGACTTTTTGATGAGAGCAGGTTACACATGGGCACTCAGTACAGGAGGAACACTGAAAATGAAGGGACAGCTAAGGCACGGCAAAGGTAACCCTGCCTCTCAGACTATGAAGTGTAGAGGGCATAGACTATATTTTTTAATTTTTGTATCTTTGATGCCTTGCATGGTCCCTGGTACATGGAAAAGTCTATTGCATCCACTTCTGCAGAGGACTAACTTTCCTCTGAAAAAGCAGATTGTAGGAGTACCCAAAAGTTCCAATTCAGATCCTTTTGGATACATGGATGAACAGGTAGGAAGAGAGATGAGAGTGATGAGAGATGGACAAAGAAATTTTGTTCCTCTTAAATAGTTGACATCTTTCAGAAGACTCCTTTGTCCCAAAATGTTATTCTAGAATTCCAAGGATTTTGAAAAATTCTGAGGTGTCATTGATATTATTTAACTAAGGCCACTTTTCAACTGAGAACTCCCCAAAGTGGGGAATGAGGTTGAACTCCATGTACTCCTTCAACTTGGTCCTGAAAAGGTGCACGCTGAGTTCCAGGCCTGAAACCCAGGGCCTGAATGCCACACTTTTCTCTTGGCCAGGTCAAATCTCATCCACCACCCATGTAATAATAACTGAGTTTTCTTAGACTGACTTGCTCCATTTTCAGTAAATTAGAAATCATACAGAAACGTATGCTCACAATATTCCACAGCAAGGAAACATTCATATCTTTACTTGGTAATAATAATATTGACTCTCTTTAATTGAACACTTCTTTTTTTGCCAGGCACAGGTCTCTGTTCTTCACATATAGACCTCTCCATGATCTTCTTCTTATCACACTCTGTTAGAATACCAGTAGGGCTTTTCTTTCATATAACATGTCTGTATGATTTCATCTGATCTTCACAAAACACCTGAGAAGAAGGCACAATCATCACCTCATTTATAGATAAGACAACTATGGCTTAAGGACCAAGTTAAGAGCGTTGCCTAAATTCACACAGCTGGTAAGAGAAGCTCATAGCACTGGGATCCAAACTGTTTCTTCAGAACTTCTCACATTGACTACCACAGCTTAGCATAAATAGAGACAGAGAATCTCTGATCAACCCATGAAATGGTAATGCTGGGAGCTAAAGCAGCCATGTTTCGTAAAGTAGTGGAACTTTGAATTTAAAATTTTGGCATTACCTTGTAATTCCGATTGCTTCTTCTTAAGCAGGGAGAGGAAAAAGTTGCACACTGGAAGTCAAAGACTTGGATCTGAGTCCCAAAAAGGAGAAAGACAAAAGGAAAGGGAGCTAAAGAATGCCAGGAAAGTATTGCTGTTTGAACATGTTAATCCAGGTATGTCTTTGATGGAGCCACCTTCACTGGCCTTTCTCACCACATTGCAACACAACTCTACAAGCAACACTACAACTCTATTGGCTCAGCAAAGAAGCCCTGTTGGCAGAAAATTTTCATTTTCTAAGTGCAGAAACAGTTGAGTTTCTTGTTACTAATGGGAGCAGATTTTTCCCAACAATATTGCTTAATAAAATCTCCCAAAGCTCTTTCTCTAGATAGCATAAGCTTCCGTGTATAATTATCTTTTTATGCATAAGCATTAGCTCTCCCTCTGGGCTCTAAGCTCCTTTCAGATGGGCATAAGTTTCTATTTATCTTTATCTTTTCCCTGATAATTGACAAAATGCATTTCAGAAAAACAACAGAAGCAAAAAATTGACATTGTGAGGATGGTTTCTGATTTCAAGAAACCATATCCTTTGAAAACAAATCTGGTTTCAAGCCAGATTTCTGATTTCTCTTGAAAAATCAGAAGATCTGGGACATTATTCCAAAACTATTGCATGAAGCTGAGTAGCAGATACTTCCTTCAGTGCAAAATTGCCTTTGTTCCACCAGGCCAGCTCTACTTACTTAAAACATATTTTGATAAATCTGCAAATTATGATCCTGGGTAATCAAGTGTCCAGCAGTCAACTCAATTATTCACACACACACACACACACACACACACACACACAAATACATATAGCCACTTCACATTATTTGTGGTAGTTATGTTTTACAAAGTTGGTTAATTAGTGAATACCAAATTATTGTTCTAAGAGGAATTCAGGGTTAGGTTTCCACAAGCTTCTGGCCACAAAATTTTTGCCAACCAATCAATACATAACCTTGTTTACATAACCTTGTTTTATTTGTGTTTTTGTTTAAAGTAGAAGAGCTGAAACAAGGAGGTAGAACTTAGTTTTATTTGACCTCCCTTAGTTGGGAATGTGCATATCAGGTAGCTAAAAGTTTTCACCATTCTGCACATGTCATGTCTGTGAATGACTGTAAAAAATGGAGATTGGACTTTGGGGTTATATTAATAAATTAATTTTAGTGAATAGCCAATTTGTGAATGTGGCATCCATAAACAATGGGGATCAAATGTATATAATATTTATAGAGAAATATATCTAAATTTGTAAGTATATTCTTCAGTGTAGTATCTGGCTATTGAAAGTGCTCAATAAATGCTTTTTAAATAAATAAAATTTATAATCTAATAAAATAAAAAATAAACCATTTTGGTTAAGAGAGAGTTTATGTATATCATATGAGGTAATGCAGTAACACATATTTGATAGTAAAATGCTAGTAAAGGTAATTTAATCTTCTGAGTATGTGTCTCAGAGATTCATGTAAGGACCATCCCAAATGCTCTATCTACCCACGAAAGTTTATTAAATTCCCTTAAAATCAAATAAGTTCTCTAAAAATGTGCTATTTATGCTGATTTAGGGAAAAGAGGCACAAATGAGTTTTGACTTAATCGTTTTGCTTCTTTATTTTCATCTAAGGAGAATCCTGAAACCAGTTCCCTGGAAAAGGGGTGAATGAAAGAAAAACTCTCTTTGAGTTTCACTGAATCAGGTTCACTTTGAGTGAGGTGAAGCCACCTTGTACAACTTCAGGGTTTTTTTTCTGTTTCATTTTCATTGCCATCAAAGGGTTTAATAATAGTTTGAGGAATGAAGAATATGGTGCTTAAAAGTTTCCTAATAAATAGTTCTCACAATATTTAGAAAATAGAAACTCAAGAATGACAGGAAAGATAGCCATACAAAATGGGAAGAAAAGCAAAGAAATGTCAGAACAGTCACAGGCATTGACATGACTCCCCGGACCAACTGTCAGTGGCACTGGGCGAAGGAACAAAAACAATAATAGAGCATCACACTCTTTGGCTGTCATTTAAAGTATCTCACTTAGTCCTTATAACAACGTCTTGCAGGAGGTTAGCATGTCTACAAGTTAAGAACAAGGAACTGGAGACTCAGATACATATACTGACTTCTAGTATTTTACTTCTAGTAGTGAGTGGAAAGTGGGACTTGTTTGTCCAAGCCCAGTGCTCTTCTGCCTCTCCTTGTTGGGCCATAATTGGAAAGCCTGGAGCTCTGAGTAAAATGTCTGATGAGCAGAATTGAATGGATACAGGAACAACTCAAGTAAGGTAGCCACTTTCAGAGTCAATTTTGGCTCAGAACAATGATTAAATAAAAGATTGGTTAGGGACAATGTTGTATACCACTAATTTTTCAGGTAAGGCAACCAAGGACCAGAAAGGTAAAGTAATTTACATCAAGTTCCACAGATAATTAGTAGTGGAGTCTTGTCTTGAATTCCTATTTTCAAATTCTGGGCCCTCTTATTGTTAACCTTATGTTCTTTTTGTTCTCATCACACTATTTTATTTCTTCCCACTCTCAACAGCTTCACAATTTTGAATTTTCATGATGGAGTTTCAAATACATGGTGTGGGGAAATCCTCTCTGTGGTCCACAGATAAGAACTGCAGACTTCCCTGCTGTACTAATTAATGGCCTCATTAATCCACATTTAACTGTTCAATTAAATGTTTAATGTAACATTTAGAGGTGCCATCAATTATCATGTGAGAAGCAACTCTTGGAGATCCCAGGCTGGAGGCTTCTATGTACATGTGCAAAATTGCTGTCATTCAGACACACCATGTTATCTCATGGTGCTCTATTCAGGGAAGGTGTGTTACAGCTCCAGCTTAACTCAGGATGGATTAAATCAGTGCTTTGGAGAAGAATGGAATTAAATGCTTTGCTGTAATGACTCACATCCTCACAAGTACCACTCATTAATTGTAGGTGCTACATGACATGAATGTGCTAGGGGATAGCAAATATAATCTTTTGAATGCTTTTCTTTCCCAGAATTACCCCAGAGAGAGAGAGAAAAATGATCTCAGTGGTGGTTACTGAAAACATATGCCAGCTTGATTTCCCCAGCAATGATATTAACAGTGAAGAGTGAACCATTTGTGCCTCAGCTCAAAGAAAGGCAGCCTGATTTCTATCAAATGCATTTCAACCTGACTTAGACAACACAGGCACACCTTGCATCATTGTGCTTCACAGATAATTGTGTGTTTTACAAATTAAAGGTTTGTGGAAACCCTATGCTGAGCAAGTTTGGCACCAGTTTTTCCAATAGTATGTGCTCACTTTTTGCCTCTGTGTCACATACTGGTAATTCTCATAATACTTCAAACTTTTTATTTATTATTATATCTGTGGGTGACCTGTGATTAGTAATCTTTGATGTGGCTATGATAATTGTTTCAGGATGCCATGAACCACAACTCAACATAAGATGGCAAATTTGATCAATAAACACAGTGTGTTCTGACGTCTCACTGTCCATTCTCTCATCTCTGTCCCTCTTCTCAGGTCTCCCAGTTCTCTAAGACACAATAGTATTGAAATTAGGTCAATGAATAACCAACCCTACAGCAGCCTCTGATGTCTAAATGAGAGAAAATACAAGTCCCACTTTTAATCAAATGCTAAAAATGATTAAGCTTAGTGAAGAAGACATGTCATCATAGGTCAAAAGCTAGGTCTCTTGTACCAAAAAGCCAAGTTGTGATTGCAAAGGAAGTTTTCAAAGGAAATTACTCCAGTAAACTTATGAATGATAAGAAAGCAAAACAGTCTTATTGTTGATATGGGGAAAGTTTGAGGGGTCTGGAAAGGAGATCAAACCAGGCACAACATTCCCTTAAGCCAAAGCCTAATCAAGCCTAATCCTGAGCAAGGCCCTAATTATATTTAATGATGGGCTGAGAGAGGTGAGGAAGCTGCAGAAGAAATGTATGAAGCTAGCAGAGGTTGGTTCATGAGGTTTAAGGAGAGACGTTGTCTCTACAACATGGAAGTGCAAGGTGAAACAGCAAGTGTGAATATAGAAGCTGCAGCAAGTTATATAGTTATTTTGAGCTAAAATAACTGATGAAGGTTGCTACACTAAAAAACAGAGTTTTCAATGTAGATTAAATGACCTTATACTAGGAGAAGATACCATCCAGGATTTTTACAGGTACAGAGAAGAAGTCAATGCCTGCTTTCAAAGCTTCAAAAGACAGTCTGACTCCTTTATTAGGGGCTCATGTAGCTGGTGACTTTAAGTTGAGACCAGTGTTAATCTGCCCTTCTGAAAACCCTAGGACCCTTAAGAATTACACTAAATCTTCTTTGTGCTCTATAAATGGAATAACAAAGTTTGGATAATAGCACATCTATTTATAGTATGGCTTACTCAATATTTTAAGCCCACTGTTGAGACCTACTAGTCAGAGAAAAAAAAAGATTCCTTTTAAAATATTATTGCTCATTGACAATGCATCTAGTCCTTCAAGAGCTCAGGTGGAGATATGTAAGGAGATTAACGTTGGTTTTATGCCTGCTAGCCCAACATCTATTCTATAGCTCATGGATCAAGAGTAATTTTGACTTTTAAGTCTTATTATTTAAGACATACATTTCATAAGGAAATAGCTGCCATAGATAGTGCTTCTCTGATGAATCTTGGAAAAGTAAATTGAAAACCTCTGGAAAGGATTGCCATTCTTTATGCTATTACAAACACTGTGATTTGTGAGAGAAGGTCAAAATATCAATATTAATAGGCATTTGGAATAAGTTGGCTCTAATCTTCATGGATGACTTTGAAGGGTTCAAGACTTCCGTGGAAAAAGTAGCTGCAGATGTGGCAAACATAGCAAGAGAACTAGAATTAGAAGTGGAGCCTGAAGATGTGACTGAATTGCCAAACTTTTTAAACTTTGAACAAGTGAAGAGTTGTTTCTTATGGATTAGCAAAGAAAGTGGTTTCTTGAGATGGTGAAGATGCTGTGAACATTGTTGAAATGATAAAAAATGATTTAGAATAACACATAAACTTAGTTAATAAAGCAGCAGCAGAGTTTGAGAGGATTTACTTTCATTTTGAAAGAAGTTTACTGTGGGTAAAATGCTATCAAATAGCACCAGAGAATGCTACAGAGACATCCTTCATGAAAGGAAAAGACAACTGAGGCAGCAAATTGTACTGTTGCCTTACTTTAATAAATTGTCACAGCTCCCTCAACTTTCAGTGATTACTCCTCTGGTTAGTTACTAGCTATCAACATTGAGGCAAGACCCTCAACAGCAAAAAGATTATGAATTTTTAAAGGGTCAGAAGATTGTTAACATTTTTTAGCAATAAATTTTCTTTTAATTTATGTGTGTACTTTCTGTTACACACAATGCCACTGCACATTTAAAAGACTACAATATAGTGTAAACATAAGTTTGAATGCACTAGGAAACCAAACAAGTTGTGTGACTTACATTAATGTGATATTCACTTTATGATGGTAGTCTGGAACTAGTCTGGAAGAACTCTGTTTTTCTTATTGACCTCTGTTTCAGCACTGAGTGCAGTTAGATTTCTGGGATACATGGGCACCTAGACTTTCTGTTTCAACCCTTTGCTTCTTGTTCCTCTCTTGGCATAGTTAGTCAATATGCTCTGCTCACCTATGTCTTTATCTGGCATTTATTGGATCTTAGAGTTCCAGAGATGATTTTAGGTCTTCTCCTATCTTTTTTCTTGGAGCTGTTGCCTACACATTCTCAGACTGCTTTTCTGCCCTGAGGGATGTTCTGTAACTCCCAGACTCTGTCTAGAAAGTGACTGGAAAGCACATCTCCAAGTAAGCATGTTGGTACCATGGAGTTACAAAATGCCATACCTGGTAGGAACATAGATATTCTAGTATAGGATTTTTTTTAAATCTGTATGCTAGAGAGCCCTAGAAATTTCACATAAAAGTGTCTTCAAGACTTTGTACCTAAGGGCAGAATGGGGTGTGTGGGGCATCTTCTCTATCCTCAACCATTATGACTCAGCTATTTTCTGTTTTCTGTGTTGAGCTTTTGTGCAAGATTTTGCTCCACTTCTAAGAAAACAAGATTGACAAACACCAGTCTAGTTACAACTTCTCCACCGATAGAAGATCAATTAATGCCTAAAGGAGAAAGTGACCTTCCCATGGAGACTCAGCTCATCAGTGGCCAAACAAGGGGGAAATTCCAGCTTCAGGTTTCCTTCCATTGTATGTGTACCAGTGGCTACCATGCAAATACTGGCTGATCCGAGCAAATACTGGAAAGCATCACAGAAATCCCTGGGGTCTGTCCTTGAGAGACTGACTCACTAGATATAGGGGTGTGTGGATCAGGAATATGTAATCATATTTTAAAACATAAATTTCTCAAGTTTCTGAAAGATTTGGGAATTACTACAGTCATGCCCACTGACTTTGAAGTTTCTCATTCAAGCAGGTGTGAAGCAACATAAGGGAGACACTTCCCACTAACAGGAAAAAGGAAGAAAGGGAGGGAAATCAGGAATCATTCAAATACCCTGAGCTCTCAGATGAATACTCCACTGGCTTTTGATTTATGGATTAGAAAGCTGGCCTTGGAGGACATGTGTAAACCTGGGGGGCTTGGAGCTGGGTGAGCAGTGCGAGGACAAGTGGTCGCATGGAAGGCAGCCTCATGCTTGACTGTTGGGGATGAATGATGTGCAGAACTGGAAGCAACGATTCTTTGCCACGATGGAACTATGAGGCCAACATAAAAGAGATGGACCATCAGATTGATGTATCTGATGTCATCAGGCTCTTTCAGGATAAGCAAGAAGCGACAGGCACATCTGCAGAGGCTTCCATCCAGAAGGAGAGTTAAAGGACAGAAATTTAGCAAGTAACCTGGTGGATTAGAGCTGCACCAAGAAAGAAGGTTGAAGAACGCACATCAACCCTGCTGAGGTGAGCTGCAACCGCAAGGGTACAAACAAAAGGTACAAAATTCATTACCAAGTGGATGGGAGTCCCCTCCCACATGAGAGCAGCTCGGAGTACCCCATAAACAAATTTGCAGATTTCAAAAGTCCTCCCATTATACCCCATGGGAGAGACCCTCTAAAACTGGACCTACTTCCCCTACTAGGGTGCCATGGCACTCTCCTGCCAGGCATAAAACTGTGTAAAACTGTATATATTCTCTATCTGCAATTCTGAGCTCCCAGCACTCCCCTCCACTCTCACTCTGAGGTCTGGAGGCTTGTCCCCCAGGGGTCCAGATTCTTGGGTGATTTCTTGAGGGGTGTGGATAGGGCCTGGACTGCAGCTGGTCAGTGCTGATTCTGTGGCATGGGAGTGAGGAGAGGATGGTCAGCTGAGAGGGAACCGAGGCGCAGAGCAGCAGCTGTTTTTGGCAAAAATAGGGCTCACCCCTGGATATTCTGGATTCACACCCCCTGTCTCTCTGGGCAACCAGAGGAGGTCAGGCATCTTCTCAGGTGGCAACCACTGGTGGAACAGATCTGGGATGAAAATGCAAGCCCCGTGAGTAAAGGGTTGGCCTGAGGTGGTACCGGCCTGGGTGGAGCGCAGGGACTAGAAAACGCCCGGGCAGAGCTGGCAGATTTCCAGGGCAAGGCAGACCCAGAGAACCACTTTACTGAGCTTAAGATGCACCCAGCCCCCAAGGTATCATCAGCTTAAACAAAGGAGGGCAGGCAAAGGCTGGAACTGACAGGTAATGATGCTGTGAATACAAACTACAGCTGAGACCATACAGCAGCACAGACAGGGCCTGAGGCACAGGTTCTAGAAACTCAAACAGCTTCTCTTCTGCAGGGGAATTTAGCAGAGACAGAAACAAATTCTTGCAAGGTTGTTCTGTTCTGTCAGTAACATCAATCAGGGGCGGGGCTAGAACCTAGTGAACAGCCCCAGCCTCCATCAAGCACCCAAGGTTGTCAGGTGTCACCTACTCCTGCTGGATAGTTGTAGAAAGCAACGGCCTGGCTGAGCAGACATAGATGTCCTTGTGATTCAGCAGGTGCAAACTCCTGGAGTATCTGCTCATTGGAGGCAACTGGGTCACAGCTTTGCAGAGTTATCAGTGACTAGGTGTGACAGAGGTGCAAGGTGGGGAAGGAGGTATCAACCTTCCTAGAGTAATCTATTTGCTGGGTGGGTTATCCTGACCTCACAGAGCACCGGAGCAATTCATATTTGAGTTGTCTGCAGACTCTGGTGATCTAGTTGCCAGAGACCTTTTAAACTGTCCCACCGGAGACAGGTGCTGACTGAGACAATTGATTTGGACCTTTTGAGCTGAGCCAATCACCTGAGGACTATCCAAGTGGTGCCCTGGGTGTGTGGTTGTAGGAAGGTTTGATTTTCCTTTTCCAATTGTTACCTGTGGGGGTGGGGTAACTTAATTGCTGGTATTTCTCCACAGCTGAGACTTCAACCCAGAGTAACTGTTTCACTAGGGTTGAACAGAGACCAGCTGAAAACAAGACAGAGTCACTTAGCCCCGCCACACCAAACAGGTCCCCAGTTTCTCAGGCTGTAGCACTTTATGGATCCTCAGCAAAGCTCCAGGGGAAAAGTCAAACGGTGTAAGTAATGATGGGACAGAATCAGCAGAAAAACTCTGGTAACATGAATAACCAGAATAGATCACCCCCCCCCCAAGGAAAGATATGGCAGATGTAACTGAAGAACCCATTCATAAACAGATGGCCGAGATGTCAGTAATTGAATTCACAATTTGGATTGCAAACAAGATTAATAAAATGGAGGAAAATTTGGAATTAGAAATTTGAGGAGCAATTCCTCAAATTGGAATTAGAAATTCGAGGAGAAATTAAAAATGTGTCTCAAGAATTCAACGAATTTAAAGACAAAATCACCAAAGATTTTGACACACTGAAGCAAGAATTTGCAGTCCTCAAATATCTGAATAATACAGTAGAATCCCTAAGTAACAGAGTGAAGCAAGCAGAAGAAAGAATTTCTGATAATGAAGACAAAGCTTTTGAACACTCCCAAACTCTTAACAGGAAGAGAAATGGAGAGCAAAATGGATCTTTCTCTCAGAGAGTTCTGGGATAATTTGAAGAAGGCTAATGTCTGTCTCATTGGAATTGCTGAAAGCGGTGAAGTGTCCTTGCAAGGCACAGAGACCCTTT
>CAUYPK010022199.1:0-14491 GCA_963574355.1 Loris lydekkerianus
GAGGGAGGGTGATTGGTGGGATTACACCTGCGGTGCATCTTACAAGGGTACATGTGAAACTTAGTAAATGTAGAATGTAATTGTCTTAACACAATAACTAAGAAAATGCCAGGAAGGCTATGTTAACCAGTGTGATGAAAATGTGTCAAACAGTCTATAAAACCAGTGTATGTTGCCCCATGATCACATTAATATACACAGCTATTATTTAATAATAAAAAACAAGAAGTGGGCAAAAGGTCTAAACAGACACCTCATCAAACAAGACATAGAGATGCCAAATAAGCATATGAGAAGATGCTCAATGCCACACCATTAGGAATTACAGACCAAAACAACAATGACACACCAAAAATCCCAAACACTGAAACACCAAATGCTGGGGAGGATGTGAAGCAAGAGACACTCTCATTCACTGCTGGTGGAAATGCAAAATGCGGTGGCAGCTTTGGAGGACCATTGGCAATATTTGCCAAACTATACATGTTTTCACCATTTGATGTGTTAGTTGCACTACTCAGTATTATGTAAATTATTAAAATGAATTTAAAACTTACGTTTATACAAAAACCTGCACACAAATGTTTATTGCAGTTTATTTTTAATTGCAAAAACTTTAAAGTAACCAACATAAGTAAATGGATAAACAAACGGTGGTGCATCCACGCAGTAGAATGTCATTCAGCAATAAAATAAAAGAACTATTGAGCCAGGAGAATATATGGAAGAGACATGCTAAGTAACAGAAAGCAATGAAAGGCTACATGTCTGGTGTGTGTGTGTGTGTGTGTGTGTTATGTAGGAGACACTAAAACTGCTCAAAAAATAAACTGTATTAATTTTTGAAAAAAACATTTTTTAGAACAGTTGTCAGTTCACAGCAAAACTGAATGCAAAGTACAGAGACTTCTCACCAATCCTATCCCTGATCCCACACATGCATAACATCCTCCACTACCAGCCCTGTCACCAGTGGTACATTTACTGCAGCTGATACACATTGTCCCATGATAATCACCCAAAGTCCATAGTTTACACAAGGGTTCACTTCAGTGCTGTACGTTCTATGTGATTGGATAAATGTGTGACAGTGTGTGCTGCATCCAGCCCTATTGTATCACACAGGGTATTTTCTCTGCTCTACAAATCTTAATTTAAAAAAATGTTTTTCTAAAATAAAGGGAGCTGATGTAGAAAAAACAGTGAGCCTAAGTCTGCCCAAACTTTCCCCAGTCTGTTCATGGGGGGGAGTGGCCATCCAGAGGCTTTACCCCTCCAGCCCTGACCGGAGTCCACGGAGCCCAGCGTCTCGCCTGACCGGAGTCCACAGAGCCCAGCTGGGAAATCTTTCTCTGAGAAAACAGATAGAGAAAGCTAATTTTAATTATTTTAATTAAATTACTTTTCATTAGGGAAAAATCATGAACTTTATGTATGCTGATCAATTAATAAATTTGGAAATAATCTCTATTGCCAACTAAGTGTGAAACTGGAGTTCTCTCAAAATGTGGAGTTCAAAATAAATAAAGAACTTTTCTAAAACAACTTATTCATAAATTTTCATATACTTATATGCAGGCCATATAAAGTATTATATTCACTTAAATCCAATAATGGAATATATATTACAGACATGAATTTAATTGATTAAACTACTATACAAAGATACCACTTACTGCATTCTTGATAACGAACCAAACACGGAAACTAGCCAAACATCGATATACTATTAGAATGATTAAATAATATTCATGCAGCAACTCAATAGGATGTGATGTAGCCACTACAAATCATGACTAGGTAAGTTGATAGTAGCCGAAATTGTTACCAACCGTGATGCTCAACAAGGCAATATACAAGAAAGAATGAATATCAAAGCTTCAAACATCACATTCTTTCCAGCTAACCTCCCTGCTTTGTCCATAAATGTACAAATACAACTATGTGAACATCACCACGACTGGCAGGGCATGGAAATTGATGACATGATGAGGGTTAGGACTTTCTTTTTGATTTTTAAATTCTATTGTTATTTCTATAATAAATAATTTATCTTTAAATGATGACAGTACTTTGCCTTTCCAAGTTCATGAGAGATTGAAGAAAATAGAAAAATCACCCTGAAGCAGTCCTCATGGCAGCACCTACACTGGCAGAAAAATCTGAAAATCGAGGTAATTATCCAGGTAATCAGAAGATCCTGACCATTCTCTCCTCTACCCCCGAAAGTAATCACTTTTTAAAAATCATATAGATAACTGAAACAGATTTTTTTTTAACCTTAGGACAGACAATTGTCTCAATCCTCAACTCACTTGGCTGGTTAAAATCTGTTACAGCAATGCCTCTCAAACTTGATTGTGTGCAAATCACCAGGGGAGCTTGTTAAACAGCAGACTTGGATTTGGCAGATTTGGGTAAGGCCTGATATTCTTCATTCTAATAAGTTCCCAGATGAAGCGCATGCTGCTGGTCCTAGGACTACACTTGAGTAACAAGGAACAGAGCATTTGAGGAACCCACTGATGTAGTGAATCAGGTGATGTATGTACTTATCCATGCCTGTGTGTATGTGGAATGTGTATATATACACATAAGACTCCTGTGCTTACATGTAGCATACATACAATATGCATACATATATATGTGTGTGTGGGTATGCAGTGTTCTGTTTGGTTTAGCTGTCAACATGAAGCAAATTATGGAAAAATGCCAATTTTTGCTATAACTTATGCTATATAGCTAGCCTGGTTTCCTTAGTTTTCTCTTTTTGAAACAAAGATAACAGTAGGTTATATGACCTACCATTTCTAATTCTGTGGGGGAAAAGAGACAGAAATGAAATGTTGTATCAGATCATGCTTGATGGGGGCCTGACTTGTTTAATGATAAAAACAAAAGCTGATCGTCAATGTTCAAAAAGCATCTGTAAGCGCTAATAACTCTTGCTGATGGAAGTGACATCTAGCACTCTTTCTCACAGACTACGCTTAATAAATATTAGTTCAGCAAATGCAACATGAACAAATTTAAGAACACCTGCAGCCATATCCTTGTATTGCATCCTATGCTGCAGTTTCAGCTACTGGCTGAAAATATTATCTTTTTTCCATGGCGTTCTCAAATGATAACCTGATTGACTTTAAGTATGATAGAAGTATTCATGTTTGTGGAAAATCTTAAATCAAAATGCTGTTTTCTGTGACATGGTGTTTGAATTGATAATATCTTTCAGACTCAGGCAGTAATTCTCAACAAATTTTATTTTCTAGACAGTCCTCAGCAAAAATAATACTGAGAGGTCAGGGCACATCTATCCTCAGGGTATAAAAAGGCACCTCCTGAAATAATCTTTTCTCCTTTCTTTCTTTGCATAGATAATGCATTGCTTTCTCCCACTGAACAGGGACTGTTGCCATAGTGATGTTTTAAAAACATTCCGAGATCAATATTAGAACAGCAGAACATATCTGAGATACTCTCTGCAATTTCTGAGTCTAAGCTATGCCCCTCCTTTTGTTTATTTGCTCAACTATAGAATAGACTTGAGTAACTCCTCACAATGAGGCAATTCTGTGATGTGCAGAAATTGTCACCAGCCAGCAAGTATTCTGTGAATGCTCCCTACGCCAAGGACTGCTCTGAGCATCACAGACAACAGCGTCTAGTACAGGCTGTGTACCCACCAGTCTGCAGGACAGTCCAGCCCTGACTGGACCACAGTGCAAGGACCCAGCTGTCCCTGAAATATACTCTCTGATTTTTTACATATTATATTACAAAGTTTACCTATGAAAATTAAATGTCTTTCTCTTTTCTTATTGTCCTATCCACCACAACTCCCAACCTGTCCACATAAATAAAATACCACACACATTCTGCATAAAATATGAGGAATGAGTTGCAATTCCTTATAATACAGAATGTTTAGAAACATGTAGATGGTTCAAACAAAGAGCTATAAGGAAATGGACAGTGCTTATTATAGCACAGTGTAGACATTAATTCCAAAAGAGCCCATTATCTTTAAGTGCTGTTGCACAAAGCTCTGTAAGTCACCCAGTAATGAATGTGCTTCTGAGGAGCCAGCTGAGGAGAGGCCTGTGGCCGTGAGACAGCCCTCCATGCAGCCGTGTGACGCTGAGCAAGTCGTCTTGCCTTTCCTGAGCCTGCTTTCACGTGTGTCAGAGGATGGACTGTGCTTCACCCTCTGAGTCTCTATGAAAGCCCATGACTCCCCGCAGCAGAATAAAAGCACGAAGGCCCCCTTCATCCTTTGTGGGTCTCTGCCGCACTTGTCTGTCCCTTGCTGATGTGTCTTTGTTCTCACAGAGATGAGGCATGAACATGCCCTGTCTGTCAGAAAGAACACACTCAGTGTTTCCAGTCATGCATGTTACAGGACTAAAGTCTAAGACTCACTCTGGGAGAAGGAGGATATTTGTTATTTCATATTAAAAAGATTACTGTTATATAAGTATATACATATAACAGTGGTTCTCAACCTTCCTAATGCAGTGAACCTTTAATACAGTCCAAAGGAGTCACGACCCACAGGTTGAGAACCACTGACATATAAGTTTATATCAATATAGAGAGAGAGAGGAAGAGAAAAAGAGACAGTGAGGTTCGATAACTGAAAAATAAGCATCACCAAGTAATTGATAAACTTGCCTTAATTTTACTCTAGATCCATATTTGTAAATAAATAATGCCCTAATATAAATAGCTTTTAATGATTCTATATTATTCCTGCATTGTGAGCTTGATTGGAATTGCATGATGTTAGTTCATTAACCTGTAAAATCAGATTTGGCCTTTCAAATACAAGTTATTCTCAATATGTATCATCTCTTGATTACCTAACTATACAGTCAGTTTAGTTATATGAAAAGTACTGAGAATGTGAGCTCAGAATGCTAACTTAAAATTTAAATCTAAACATTATTTGGCATAGTGTTGACTGTGCCATTCAGTGAATTCCTGATTATCTGCATTGTGGCAGAATGTCACCTGCCTAAATAATTAGAAATTGACTATATTTTTATTAGTCCAAAATTTCCCTTGGTCCACAGTTTTTGGCCCAGACACTTCAGGCAACATAACCTTCCCTCACAAGCATCTATTTCTTTAGTGAGAAGAATTCAGAAACAATCTTGTGTGGGTACCTGCTAGAGAAGTAGCAATATTACATAAGACGTGTATTCAGGATCTTTCTGTTTACTCACATTAAATCGAATAAATAATTGTGACAACTTTCATAATGAAGCAGCTTTATACTCTTTTGCAACCATCAGGTGAAATAGTAGAAAGAACTGACGTAGCACTTTCCCTCTCACTTCACCATCCTTATACCCAGCTCCCAAAGCATAGCAATGCTGGATAAAATGAGACACCATTACAAACCAGTTTCAAAACAAGCCAAGCACAAAAGAAAGGTAGAAACACAAGAAGCATTAATGAAGACAGAAGCCAAAGCCAGAGAAGTCTGTGATGCAGCAGCAGCCTGCAGGGACTGAGCAGCATGGAGGCCCTCGGGGCTGCTGAGTCAAGGGAGGGAGGCTCAGCCTGGCTCCACCTGAAGCTGGGAGCCTCCCTGGATTCTGGGCTGAAAGTCAGAACTGTGCAGGGTTGCCTGCTCCAGGGAAAGGAGCCAGGAAACTCTCCACTAATCCAGGCAAGGCTTAAGGAGGGTCTCCCAGGGCTGTAGGTCACACTCACCAGAAATCAAAGCCCCAGTTCTCACATAGTGAAAATAGGGCTTGGACCTCCAGACCAAGAAACAAGCCTAAAATTTGGGCCAGGGACATTGACACCATTGTGCACAGTGGAAAGATATATGACTGAGAGGATCTGGGGATGTTTCCTTAGGGAGGTTGTTATAGAACCACAGGGTTTTTCTGGCTTAGGTCCACCACACAGAGAGACAATTACTGAGCCAACAGGAGCGATTCCAGGTGGTGTTAGCCAGGAGATGGGAGGGCTACCTTGAATCTGTGTCCCTGACCAAATGAGAATAGGGGCTTTTATAAGGGGTGCAGGAAAGTGGCTACATGTACTGGGGCAGGTTGTGTCAAGCCCACTGTGTGCAAGAGGTATTCAGAAGTCACAGGTTAGTGATGGGTGGTGAGTCTTAGCATTGTCATCCTGTGAAGACTTCGCTGTTTCTGGGAGACAACTCAATAGGTAAAAATGTTAGCTAGACAGAAAGAAACCCTACCTGGCAGGGAATTCAGAACATAAGAACACTACAGAGAAAAAAATATAAGGGGGGCGGGGCAGGGTTATATTCTGTTTGTTCATGGAGCAAATTACAGGGTGAAGGAAGAATGGAGTCTCAATAGACAGGATGAGGGGAAAGGTGTTCCAGGAGGAGACTTGCCTGCGCAAAGGGACCTGAGGGAGAATGTGGCATAGGGTGAGGACTTTATGAAGGGGATCACATGAGAGAAAAGGCTGAATGAGGGGGGAGATTGGAGGGACAGTATGGTCACTGACATTGTGTTCAAGTTCAAATGCAATAACATATAAAACGAACAACTAAGGTTTGTCCCTTTCTTCTGTATAATGAACAGTATGAATAATGAATGGTAGGAATGAGGGTAAAGGTGATTTAAATTAGCTAAGCTGCCCCGAGTTCTCTTTGGTAAATCCTTGCCCATAATCAGATAAATAAATACTTGGTGCTACTCCCGTACATCTTGGTATAGAGAAGACCAAATGAGAAGGAACTCAATTTTCATATAATTTGGAGCATTGATCTTTGTTCTTTGTTTGGGCTCATTTGCAGCCATTGTTTCTCTAGGACACCTCACTCAATCATAGGTCACTCACTGAATCTGAGTTTCAGCTGCTGTGGGAGATTAATAAATATCTTTTGAGATCTTCCCTGGAATCTCCCTAAAGCATATTTTGTATATTCTGCACAGCTTATACTTATATCAAACTATGCCAAGGAAAGTCTCTAAATTGAGAAGATATGACACTTGCTGTTTTGTATGACGTGATGCTACAGAGAAATTTAATTTTATTAAATATAGATCAGGTTTAGGCAAACTTTTTCAAAAAATACCCAGATAGTAAATAATTATATTTTAGGGTTAGTAGGCTATACACAGTCTCTATCAATATTATTCCTTTTTTTTGTTTGTTTGCTTTTCCAACACTTTAGAAATGTAAAAGTCAGTCTTACTCAAAGGCCATACAAAAACAAACTAGTGCCAGATCTGGCCCACTGGCCACAGTTTGACAAGCCCCAATAGAGAGTAATCCACAGAATACAGCATTTCTGGCCTTTAATTACAGAGCCAGCATGAGTGAATGGCTGACCCTGAGGGATGACTGCTGAGTGCTGAGAACAGCCGAAGAGAATGTTAAGAACACAAGACCATGCTTGCCTGAACAAGCAGAACATCCATCAAAAGGAAATCATTTTCAAAGGGAAATCATGCCTACATGATGAACAGCAGACTATCAATCCACACAGATGTGTAGGAGGCAGTGGGAAGTCAGAGCCAGGGAACAGCAGATTATTTAAAGCAAATGAAGTCAAGTGCCAGAGAAGGCATGTAGCCAAGCCCAGGATGGGAGTTAAGAGAGACTCCACATCAGAATAAAACTGCTCCATCACCCCACAGCTTCCAGTCATTTCAGGCTAAGTGACCACCTCTAGTCTAACTACCCATTAGAGTTATAAACTTATACTTAAAGTGTAAAGCTATTTTCTGGAGGAAAGGAAGAGAGGTGAAAAAGCTGGGAAGATAGAAAAGAGAAAGGAGGAAAAGCAGGAGGGCATGGTAATCAATTTGGGGGGATTAATATGAGGGCACATATGGTTGGGTCACATTATGTGTTCGTAAAGTCAAGTCCAAAGTTTGAACTGTAATTGAATCTTTTTCCCAGGAAGTGTGTCATATGTCCCCATATAGGTGAGGACTTACTGAGCCCCTCCCTCCACTTGAATTTAATTGTGTTTTTCTCTCACATGGTTGCTCATCTGCTAGTTTCATATTAGTACTGAGTACATAGCATGCCTGCTTTTCCACTCCTGTGATCCTTTATTTAGGAGAAAGTTCTCCAAATCCATCCAAGTAAATACAAAATATGCAAAGTCTCCATCTTTTTATGGCTAAATAGTATTCCATGGTACACAGATACCACAGCTTATTCATCCACTCATGGGTTGATGGGAACTTGGGTTGTTTCTACATCTTTGTGGTTGTGAATTGAGCTGTTATAAACATTCAAGTGCAGATGTCCCTATAGTAACATTATTTTTTTTCTTCCAGGTAAATACCTAGTAATGGGATTATAGGATCAAATGGAAGGTCTATTTTTAGTTCTCTGAGGATTCCTCATACTTCCTTCCAAAGAAGTCGTATTAGTTTGCAATCCCACAGTGTACAAGTGTTCCCTTCTCTTCATACCTATGCCAGGACCTGCAGTTTTGGGACCTTGTGATGTGATCTATTCTCACTGGGGTTAGGTATTACCTCAGAGTGAATTGATTTTCATCTTTCTGATGATTGGGGATAGTGTTCAATCTTATGTGTCAACTTTACTGGGCTAAGCGATGTTCACATAGCTGATAAAACCTTATTTCTAGATTGTTTTCTGGGGGTATTTCTGGATGAGATTAGCACTCAAATTGATACATTGAGTAAAGGAGATCTCTCTCATCACTGGGTTGGGCCTTATTTAATACACTGAGGGCTCCATATAGAACACAAAGGGAGAAGAAGGGCAAATTCTCTTTCTGCTTAAGCTGAGCATCTGTCTTCTCCTGTCCCAGGACATCAGTGCTCCTGATTTGTGGCCTTCAGACTTGGTCTGGGTCTTACACCGGTGGCTCCCCTGGTTCTCAGATCTTCAGGCTTGGATCAGAATTATATTAATGCTCCTGACTTTCCTGGGCCATTAGTGGTCTGATAGCAGATTGTGGGACTTCTCATCCTTATAATAAATCTTTTTACATCTGTATATGTCCTATTAGTTCTGTTTTGGAAGAACCCTGAGGAATATAGAGGGAAAAGGAATGGAGAGGAGAGAAAGAAAAGAAAAATGAAAGGGGGGAAGAACTATCATGTTATAACATCTAATAAATCTTAAAATAAATATACAGTGGCCACTGGCACTCGTCTTCAGCCTAAAATCTCTGACTACAAATTAAAAGAAGTGTTGACCTTTTTCTTTCTCTTCATCCATGTATTTCATCCAAGGAATTAACAACACATTGTCCAGGATTAATCCCATGCCACCCCCAAGTGCAAGGAGGCTGGGAAGTGTATTTTAGCTAAGCACATTGCCTGCTCTGATAAAATCAGTAGACAAGGTACAGGGATTTGGGGGTAGGCAATGGCAGTCCTTGCCATATGGAGTAATATGAATCTCACCTTATTATGATGATTGGATTATTTTTCAGCCAAGCCAGAGATCTGAAAACAGGAAATTTAAGAAGTACTAAGAGCTACAGGTATGTGATTGGCCCAAGTGTACTGGTCAATGGACCTTAATAAACACCAGTGCACTGAATAAACAATAGAAATGAATGTGAATAAAATAAATTACTCTTTTAAAACTATTTAAGAAGTTTGACATGAACCTTGAAAGAATATTAGTAGTCTTAAGCTAAGAAAAACTTAGTTTATTAGAGATAAGCTCTTTTGAAATGACAATAATTTTTAAAGTAAGTGTTGTTGGATAGGGAAAAAATATTCACAAAACATACTTGAGAAAAGACTTTTATCCATATTATCTAAAGAACTCTTAGAACTCAATAGTTACAGGCAAACAAAAGATTTGAATATACACTAAAAAAGAGATACCAATATGGCCAATAACTACACAAAACAATGTCCAATGTTACTAGTCACCAGGGAAATGCAAATTGTAACCACAGTTAGACAACAACTGCATACCCACTAGAATGGCTGTTAGTAAAAAGGCTGACAAACATCAAATATTGGCAAGGATGTAGGAAAACATGGAGCTCTTCATTGCTGATGGGAAATAGTACAACCACTTTAGAGAACAATCTTGTAATTTCTTAGGAAGTTAACATGCAATCCAGCAATTTCACTTTCAGGTATTACACTAGAGAAATTAAAAGACAGACATCCATAGCAGGTTTGTTCTTAATCTCAAAATATATGGAAACAGTCCCATAAACAGGTGAATGAATAATCAAATAAAATTGTCTCCTCACAATGGAATTCTACTCAGAAAGGTTAAAAAAAAAAAAAAAAAAAAGACTGCTAACCTCATGACAGATGAATCTTGAAAACATTACACTTTGTCAAGGAATCCAGACACATAGATGTATGTATTGAAGACTCCGTTTATACAATCCTAGAAGAGTTGCAGCTGACCTACAGAGTCAAGAAGCAGATCAGTGGCTGTCTGGGCAGAGGGGAAATTGACTGGGAAGAAGACCAGGGGTACTTTTGGAGATATTGGGAAAATTCTGCATGTTGATTGTTGTGTTAGGTATGGGCATATAAATGTACCAGAATTCATCAAAATGTATACTTTAAATTATTTTACTATACCCCAATCAATTTATTCTAAAAGAATATTAGTGTTGTTGGATAATAATTTCAAGATTCAGTGTTTATATGATGAATAACACAATTGAAATCCCGCAACCTATTTCATTCATTCATTCATCAAACATGTGTTCATCAAATACCTACTATGTGGTAAGAATTGCCCTAGGTGCAGAGATATATTACATAGTCCCTACCACCAGTGCACCCTGTCTATTGGAGGGTGTGGCTTATAAACCAGGGATACCACACAGCAGGTGTTTGGTGAACACTGGGGCACCATATACAAGTGAATAAGCAGCACAGCAGGTGCCCATGGGGACTGGAGGAGAGGTCTTAGAGGAGGTGCAGTGTGGTCACTTTATTAAAGGAGTGGACTCAGCTGTTAGTCAAGCCCTCCACAGAGGTAGCCTGCTCTGTCAGAGCCAACAGCAACCCATGTGGCCTCTGTCTTCTCCATCTCATGTCCTTCCACTGTCCTCCAGTCACACTTATCTTCCTTTTTTCCCCCAAATTCCCAGGCTCATCCCTGCCTTGGGCCTTGGCACTAATTTCTTCACCATCCTGCTCTCTGGCTATTTGTCACTGTCCCATCTGCATTTAAACACCATCTCACACAGAAAGCCTTTTAGGACTTCCTGATCTGATGCCTCCCGCTGTGCTAGCCACTATTCATGATTCCACCAGTGAATCTTCTTCCCAGTATCAAGAAGCTCGGAAATTTCACCAACCTGTGAGCTGTGACGTTGGCTTGCCAGAGTCTCATGGATGCTGACATAGACTCCTGGGTCAGAGAAAAGGGACATTTTTACCCACAGCAAAACAAGCATCATGAGCTTTGTGTTGGTACCATACTTCTTGCTACCCCAGGTCCAGGGATAAACGGCATGGCCCAGAGAAGCACTGCACATGCAGTGGTTTTATTGCAGCTGAGAACCTAGAACTTAGGCCGGCTGACTCTTACATTCCACAGAAGGCAAAGCTGCCCAACCAGTTCTCTAGAGGGAGATATTGTCTTCATTACACTGGACAGTAATCAAGCTGACTCCAGAGATGCTAAGTTTAACATCCAAGGTTGTTTGCCATACAGACGTCCTCAAAAAGATACTTCAGAACATTAGATCAGGAACCAGGCAAGGTTGCTTATTGTCTCCACTGCTCTTAAACATTGTAATGGAAGTTTTAGCCATTGCAATTAGAGAAGAAAAGGCAATCAAGGGTATCCACATAGGATCACAAGAGATCAAACTTTCACTCTTCGCAGATGACATGATTGTATATCTGGAAAACACTATGGATTTTACTACAAAACTTTTAGAAGTGATCAAGGAATACGGCATTGTCTCAGGCTTATAAAATCAACACCCATAAATCTGTAGCCTTTATATATGCCAACAATAGCCAAGCTGAAAAAACAGTGAAGGACTCTATTCCTTTCACAGTAGTGCCAAAGAAGATGAAATATTTGGGAGTTTATCTAACAAAGAATGTGAAAGATCTCTATAAATAGAATTATGAAACTTTAAGAAAAGAAATAGCTGAAGATGTTAACAAATGAAAAAACATACCATGCTCATGGCTAGCAAGAATCAACATTGTTAAAATGCCCATACTACCCAAAGCAATATGCAATTTTAATGCAATTCCTATTAAAGCTCCATTGTCATATTTTAAAGATCTTGAAAAAATAATACTTCATTTTATATGGAATCAGAAAAAACCTCGAATAGGCAATACATTACTCAGAAATAAAAACACAGCAGGAGGAATCATGCTACCAGACTTGAGACTGTACTATAAATCGATAGTGATCAAAATAGCATGGTATTGGCACAAAAACAAAGAAGTAGACATCTGGAACAGAATAGAGAACCAAGAGATGAATCCAGCTACATACCATTATTTGATCTTTGACAAGCCGATTAAAAACATTCAGTGGGGGAAAGATTCCCTATTTAACAAATGGTGCTGTGTGAACTGGCTGGCAACCTGTAGAAGACTGAAACTGGGCACACCTTTCACCATTAACTAAGATAGACTCTCACTGGATAAAAGATTTAAACTTAAAACATGAAACTATAAAAATGCTTGAAGAAAGTGCAGGGAAAACTCTTGAAGGAAAAAGTTTGGGTGAATATTTTATGAGGAGGACTCCCCAGGCAATTGAAGCAGTATCAAAAATACATTACTGCAACCTGATCAAACTAAAAAGTTTCTGCACAGCCAAGTAAAGCAAGCAGACAGCCCTCAGAATGGGAGAAAATATTCGCAGGTTTTACCTCTGATAAAGGTTTAATAACCAGAATCCACAGAGAACTCAAACATATTAGCAAGAAAAGAACAAGTGATCCCATCTGAGGGTGGGCAAAGGACTTGAAGAGAAACTTCTCTAAAGAAGACAGACACAGAGAGAGATTAAAGATGGCGGCCGAGTAACAGCTTCTTTGCAACTGGGCAGCACAAGTCTGGGGAGACAAGACTCCAGGCATCTCTGGCTGGTGGGATCTGCCTATGATCATCCTTTTGAGGACAAAGGGAGCAAGCAAGGGACTTCTGGACCCCAGGAGGAGGACAAAAACAGTGGAAAACTGGCAAGTGGTTGCATGTGTTCAATCGACCTAATCACACCGGCAACCATGAGTACAAGCAGCAGTGAGACTGCAAACCAGAAAGGCCTTACCTGTGAACTGTTTTGGTGTTCTTGGACTTGGCGTTCCGTGGAGCTGCCTTGGGGAGAGCTTGAGCAGGAGTGTGGAGAACTGTGGGCATTGTCTGGGGCCCCAGACTGAGCCACTCAGCTGGGCGCAGGAAGCCATTGTGGAAAAACTGCCCAGCAAGCTCCGCCCTCAGAGTCCCAGAGCAAGGCTCGGACAGGACAAAGTAAACTAGTGACTGAGCAGCCTAAAGGCAGGTCTGACCTGCCTTACAGCCTTACTCCTTAGGGGCAAAGTGAGGCAGTTTTGGCACACTAGAGCCTTGGGCTGTTGCCCTGGCTAGAGTACTGTGACATCACAGCTCATAGCAACTTCAAACTCCTGGGCTTGGCACTGCCCAGACCTCCATAAGAGCTGTGCAGCGACCCCCGACTGGTGACCCGCACCCACCGGGCCTCCACATTCCCTGCCCAGGAACTGCAGGAGCCACGCAACCCTGAGCCCTCCATCCTGTGTCCACCCAGCCTCCACACTAGCCCATACATCTGGCCAGGGACTCTGGTACCTGCGTGCCCTCTGGAGCCCTCCCTGCCTCTACACAGAGCCCTTCTCCTGGTCAGAGACTTCTGGAGCCATGGGCTCTCTGTGCCAAAGTCACTGGGCACCAGGCACTCCCAGAACCGTGCGCACCACCCTCAGCCCTGTTGCTGAATCCAGGTGTGTCACACACCGGAGCTGCTTCCACAACCAGAACTTTCTAGCTAGAGCAGCACCTGAGGAACTACACAGGGTCACTCCATACAAAGATCCAGCAACAATAGAGTGATCCCGCTGGGGTCTAATCTTAGAGAGACACCTTCCAAACTCTGAGGGCAGCCAGAGGCAATGGTGAAAAACAATCATGAGGTGAAATCAACAGAAAAATTCTGCCAATATGAACAATCAGAGATGATCAACTCCCCCAAGGATCAATGGGGCACAAACAGCACAACACCCCAGGCACAAATAAATAGCTGAAATGTCAGAAATTGAATTCAGGATCTGGATAGCAAATAAGATTGAATTAGAATTCCAAAAGTTATCTGAAGAATTAAACAAATTCAAAGACCAAATGACCAAAGATTTTGACACATTGAGACAAGAAATTTCATCCCTCAAAGATCTGAGAAACACAGTAGAATCCCTCAGTAACAGAATGGAGCAAGCAGAAGAAAGGATTTCTGACACTGAAGACAAAGCTTTCGAACGCTCCCAAACCCTCAAAGAAGAAGAGAAATGGAGAGCAAAAACAGA
>CAUYPK010022200.1:0-34446 GCA_963574355.1 Loris lydekkerianus
AAAGAACACATGATCCCATCTCAGTGTGGGCAAGGGACTTGAAGAGAAACTTCTCTAAAGACAGACGCACTATCTACAAACACATGAAAAAAAGCTCATCATCCTTAATCATCAGAGAAATGCAAATCAAAACTACTTTGACATATCACCTAACCCCAGTAAGAGTAGCCCACATAACAAAATCCCAAAACCAGAAATGTTGCTGTGGATGTGGAGGAAAGGGAACACTTCTACACTGCTGGTGGGAATGAACACTAATATGTTCCTTCTGAAAGGATGTTTGGAGAATACTTATAGACCTAAAAATAGACCTGCCATTCGATTCTATAATTCCTTTACTAGGTTTATACCCAGAAGACCAAAAATCACAATATAACAAAGATATCTGTACAAGAATGTTTATTGCAGCCCAATTCATAATTGCTAAGTCATGGAAGAAGCCCAAGTGCCCATCACCCCACGAATGGACTAGCAAATTCTGGTACATGTATACAATGGAATACTATGTAGCCTTAAAAAAGATGGAGACTTTACCTCTTTCATGTTTACATGGATGGAGCTGGAACATATTCTTCTTAGCAAAGTATCTCAGGAATGGAATAAAAAGTATCCAATGTACTCAGCTCTACCATGAAGCTAAATTATAGCTTTCACATGAAGGCTATAACCCAACTATAGCACAAGACTATGAAGAAAGGGCCAAGGGAGGTGAAGGTAGGAGGAAGGTTAGGGTGGAGGGAGGGTAATGGGTGGGCCACATCTATGGTGCATCTTAGAATGGGTACAGGCAAAACTTACTAAAAGCAGAATACAAATGTCTACATACAATAACTAAGAAAATTTCAGATAGTATATGAAACCAGCACATTGTATCCCTTGATTGCACTACTGTACACAGCTATGATTTAACAATAAAAATAAATAAAAATAAAAGTTCTAACAAAAATAAGCCCAGGGTTAACAATAAGACCTGTGAAATTAAAGATTATTCTATATCCTTCAGAGATCACCGCCTGACGTCTGCCTGCTGTCCTCCACTCCTTCAGATTGTATATGAAACCAGCACATTGTTCCCCTTGAATCCACTAATATACACAGCTATGATTTAACAATAAAAAATAAAAAAGAAAGAAAACTGCTGATAAAGTGGAAAATAATCAAAAGGAAATCCAAAAACAGAATCAAATAAGAGATGAACGATATGAAGAATATAGAAAGAATATAGCAGAGCTAAAGGAACTGAAGCAGTCAATTAGGGAACCTAAAGATGTAATACAAAGTATCAACAACAGATTAGAACATGCAGAAGAAATAATTTCAGAGGTAGACAACAAAGCTCTTGAGATAACTCAAATAATTAAAGAGGCAGAAAAGAAGAAAGAGAAACCAGAACGTTCACTGACAGAATAATGGGACTTTATGAAGCACTCAAACATACGAGAGATAGGTATCTCAGAAGGGGAAGAAGAATGCCCCAGGGAAAGGAATGGAAGCCATACTAGAGAATATTATAAAAGAAAATTCCCCAAATATCACCAAAGATTCTGACACACTCCTTTCAGGGAGATATAGGATCCCAGGTCACCTAAACTCTAACTGAGCTTCTCCAAGACACATTGTGATGAACCTGTCTAAAGTCAAGACCAAAGAAAAGATTCTTCAAGCTGCCAGTAGTAAGTGCTAGTGACTTCCAGGGGCAAATACATCAGGGTCACTACAGACTTCTCTAATGAAACTTTCCAAGCAAGAAGACAATGGTCATTACCTTTAATCTACTTAAGCAAAACAATTTCCAGCCCAGAATTCTATATCCTGCTAAGCTAAGCTTTAAAATTGATGGAGAAATCAAATCATTTACTGATATACAAACATTGAGGAAATTCGCTATAATAAGACCAGCTCTGCAGGAAATACTTCAATCTGTTCTACACACTAACCATCACAATGGAGCAACAGCAAAGTAAGAACTCAGCAATTAAAGGACAGAACCTAGCTTGCATGCTGATGCAAAAGATAAAACTAAGTAATGGACTCTCACAAAATAAGATGAATAGAACACTACCATACTTATCATTTATCTCAATAAATGTTAATGGCTTGAATTACCCACTGAAGAGGCACAGATTGGCTGACTGAATTAAAAAACACAAGCCATCCACTTGCTGTCTGCAGGAAACACACTTAGCTTCAAAAGACAAATTAAAATTCTGAGTTAAGGGTTGGAAGACAATTTTTCAGGCAAACGGAATTCAAAAGAAAACAGGAGTTTTCAGATACATGTGGATTTAAAGCAACTAAAGTTAGAAAAGACAAAGATGGTCACTTATATTAGTCAAGGGAAAAAATACAAGAAGATGTTTCGATTCTAAATATTTATGCACCCAATTTCAATGCTCCCAAATTTTTGAAACAGACCTTACTCAGTTTGAGCAATATAATATCCTATAATACCATAAAAACAGGGGATTTTAACACTCCTCTTATAGAGCTGGATAGATCCTCTAAACAGAAGTTAAACAAAGATATAAGTGACTTAAATGAGACCCTAGAACAACTGTGCTTGATAGATCTGTATAGAACACTCCATCCCAAAGATAAAGAATATACACTCTTCTCATTGCCCATGAAACATTCTCCTAGATTTTATCAAATCCTAGGACACAAAAAAAACCTCAACAGAATCAAAAGAATTGAAATTTTATCCTATATCTTCTCCGTCCACAAGGCACTAAACGTGGAACTCAACTCCAACAAAAACATTCAACCCCACACAAAGGCATGGAAATTAAGAATGACAGACGGGTGCAGGAAGAAATAAAACAGGAAATCACTAACTTCCTTCAGCATAACAATAATGAAGACACAAGCTACCAAAACCTGTGGGATACTGCGAAAGCAGTTCTGAGAGGAAAATTTATCACTGTAGATGCCTACATTTGAAAAACAGAAAGAGAGCACAGCAATAAACTCATAAGCTTTCTTATGGAATTGGAAAAAGAAGAACAATCTAAGCCAAAACCCAGTAGAAGAAAAGAAATCTCCAAAATTAAATCAGAGATCAATGAAATTGAAAACCAATGAATCATTCAGAAAATTAATGGAACAAGGAGTTGGTTTTTTGAAAAAATAGATAAAACAAATTAACCTTTGGCCAGATTAACTAGAAATAAAAAAGTAAAATCTCTAGTAACCTCAATCAGAAATAATAAAGGGGAGATAACAACTGATCCCACAGATATACAATAGATCATCTCTGAATACTACCAGAAACTCTATGCCCAGATATTTGACACTGTGAAGGAAATGGATCAATATTTGGAATCGCACCCTCTCCCTAGACTTAGCCAGGAAGAAATAGAGCTTCTGAAAAGACCAATTTCATGCACTGAGATTAAAGAAACAATAAAAAAGCTTCCAACAGAAAAATGCCCCAGTCCAGATGCCTTCACACCAGAATTCTATCACTTTAAAGAAGAGCTTATTCCCCTACTGCAGAAATTATTCCAAAAAATTGAGGAGGAAGGAATCTTCCCCAACACGTTCTATGAAGCAAACATCACCCTCATACCGAAACCAGGAAAAAACACAACTAAAAAGAAGAATTTCAGACCAATTTCACACTAATGAATATAGATTCAAAAATTCTCAACAAAATCTTAGCCAATAGATTACAGCTTATCATCAAAAAAGTCATACATCATGATCAAGGGTTTCATCCCAGGGATGCAAGGCTGGTTTAACATATGCAAGTCCATAAATGTTATCCACCATATTAACAGAAGCAAAAATAAAGACCATATGATCCTCTCAATAGATGAAGAAAAAGCATTTGATAAAATCCAGCACCATTTTCTAATCAGAACACCAAAGAGTATAGGCATAGGTGGCACATTTCTTAAACTGATTGAAGCTATCTATGACAAATGCACAGCTAATATTTTATTGAATGGTGTAAAACTGAAAGCTTTTGCTATTAGAACTGGAACCAGACAAGGTTGTACTGTCACCATTACTTTTCAACATAGTGCTGGAAGTTCTAGCCAATACAATTAGACAAGACAAGGAAATAAAGGGCATCCAAATCAGAGCAGAGGGGGTCAAACTCTCCTTTTTTGCTGACGACATGATCTTATACTTAGAGAACCCCAAAGACTCAACTACACGACTCCTGGAAGTCATCAAAAAATACAGTAATGTCTCAGGATATAAAATCAAAGTGCACAAATCGGTTGCCTTTGTATAGGCCAATAACAGCCAAGATAAGAGGCTAATTAAGGACACAACTCCCTTCACTATAGCTTCAAAGAAAATGAAATACCTAGGAATATACCTAACAAAGGAGGTGAAGGACCTCTATAAAGAAAATTATGAAATCCTCAGAAAGGAAATAGCAAAGGATATTAACAAATGGAAGAACACACCATGCTTATGGATGAGAAGAATCAACATTGTTAAAATGTCCATACTTCCCAAAGCAATCTACCTATTCAATGCCATTCCTATTAAAATACCAACATCGTACTTTCAAGATTTGGAAAAAATGATTCTGCATTTTGTATGGAACCAGAAAAAAACCCGCATAGCTAAGGCAGTTCTTGGTAATAAAAATAAAGCTGGGGGCAATTATCATACCAGATTTTAGGCTATACTACAAAGCCTTAGTGGTCAAGACAGCATGGTACTGGCACAAAAATAGAGACGTAGACACTTGAAATCAAATAGAAAATCAGGATATAAAACTAACATCTTACAACTACTTAATCTTCAATAAACCTAATAAGATTATACCTTGGGGGAAAGATTCCCTATTCAATAAATGGTGTTGAGAGAACCAGATATCCACATGCAAAAGACTGAAACTGGACCCACACCTTTCTCCACTCACAAAAATTGATTCAAGATGGATAAAGGACTTAGATTTAAGGCATGAAACAATAAAAATTCTCAAAGAAAGCATAGGAAAAACACTGGAAGACATTGGCCTGGAGAAAGACTTCATGAAGAAGATTGCCATGGCAATTGCAACAACAAAAAGAAACAAATGGGACTTCATTAAACTGAAAAGCTTCTGTACAGCTAAGGAGACAACAACCAAAGCAAATAGACAATCTATACAATGAGAAAGGATATTTGCATATTTTGAATCAGACAAAAGCTTGATAACTAGGATCTATAGAGAACTCAAATTAATCCACATGAAAAAAGCCAACAATCCTATACATCAATGTGCAAGAGACATGAATAGAACCTTCTCTAAAGAAGACAGACAAATGGCTAACAAACATGAAAAATGCTCATCATCCCTGTTTATTAGAGAAATGCAAATCAAAACCACCCTGAGATACCATCTAACCCCAGGGAGAATGGCCCACATCACAAAATCTCAAAACTACAGGTGCTGGCGTGGATGTGGAGAGAAGGGAACACTTTTACACTGCTGGTGGGACTGCAAACTAATACAACCTTTTTGGAAGGAAGTATGGAGAAACCTCAAAGCACTCAAGCTACACCTCCCATTTGATTCTGCAATACCATTACTGGTCATCTACCCAGAAGGAAAAAAATCCTTTTATCATAAGGACACTTGTACTAGACTGTTTACTGTAGCTCAATTTACAATCGACAAAATGTGGAAACAACCCAAATGCCCCCCAACCCAGGAATGGATTAACAAGCTGTGGTATATGTATACCATAGAATACTATTCAGCCATTAAAAAAATGGAGACTTTACATCCTTCGTATTAACCTGGATATAAGTGGAACACATTATTCTTAGTAGAGCATCACAGAATGGAGAAGCATGAATCCTATGTACTCAATTTTGATATGAGGACAATTAAGGACACAGTGGGGGTGGGGGAAGAGGAGAGCAGAGAGAGAAAGAAGGAGGGAGGGGTGGGGAAAGGAAGAGCAAAGAGAGGAAAGGAGGGAGGGGGGTGAGACCTTGGTGTGTGCCCCACCTTTTGGGGGCAAGACACAATTTATGTCTTTAAGAGGGACTTTACCTAACAAATGCAATCAGTGTAACCTGGTTTCTTGTACCCTCAATGAATCCCCAACCATAAAATAAATAAATAAATAAGTAAATAAGACTCTCTCTCAAAAAAAAAAAAAAAAATCAAAATCCATGTCAGTTAAATTAAAATTATAAATTCATATATTCATTTATTCCTTTATTTCAGAAAAATAGAGAGCATCATAAAAAAAAAAAAAGCGAAACAACAACAACCAACAAAAAGACTACAGAGGATTCAAATAATCAAGTACCCTGGAAAACAAGTTCTAAGTTAATCCTTTATTAAAAGTATCTGTTGGCTTGGCGCCTGTAGATCAGTGGTTAGGGTGCTAGCCACATACACAGAGGCTGACGGGTTCGAACCCAGCCCAGGCCTGCTAAACAATGACAAGTGCAACAAAAAAAAACAGTCAGCGTTGAGGTGGGTGCCTGTAGTCCCAGCTCCTTGGAAGGCTGAGGCAAGAGAATCACTCAAGCCCAAGAGTTTGAGGTTGCTGTGAGCTATGACACCATAGCACTCGACTGAGGGTGACATAGTAAGACTCTGTCTCAAAATATAGTAAATCAATAAATAAAGGAGCTGTTCTTTAAAATTCAGATTCAGTCAAAAGGCTGCACTCAAGGATCCAGAAGGCAACATGTGGTCCCAAGTCCACAGGTCCCCACCCCTACAAGCTCTTCCACATGAGGGTGAAGAAAGCAAAGTCAGGCTGCACTGCATCTGTAGCAGGGGCTCTGCAGCTCAATGGCCCTTCAGAGTTGAGGCCAGATGGCCAGGCCTTTACACCACCCAACCCCCACCCCATGGGTCATCAGAGATTCAGGCTGCCTTGGGGAGGGATGTGACACTGGGCACAGTGACTCTGTTCAGCCAAGAGCAAGTCCTGGAGCAAGACCCAGCTGGAAGCTATCATCCTCCAACGGCCTCAGAAGCTGCTGGATTTCCTGAAAAAAGAAATCTAGGCAACATTTGACTTCAGATAATCTATACTTCATGTGCTCAATAATTAACAGACAACAGCAAGAATTTCAGGTGATGAATCGAGGCTCAGAAAAGGAAGGAGTACACAACTGGTTATCAGAGCCGTGACTAGTACTTCAGGTGTATGGAACACACTCAAATCCAGCTCTGTGTCAGCACCTACACCCAGAACTAGGCATAAAAATGACCCGTAAAAAATGCCACATTCTACTCACCAGAACATGTGAGTATGTTAACTTAGATGGCAGAGGGACTTTGCAGATGTAATAAAAGTAAGGATCTCAGAGGAGGAGATCATCCTGGATTATCTGAGCACCCAGGCACCAGGAATCAGAAAACCTTTCCTGGCTGTGGTCAGAGACAGATGTGATGGAAGAAGAGAGAATCAGACAAGTGGTAGCTGTGAGGGGGACTCTAAGCCATGAGGAGGACTCAGCAGCCGTGAGGGGGACTGGGCAGCTGTGAGGGGGGACTCTAAGTCATGAGGAGGACTCAGCAGCTGTAAGGAAGACTCAGCAGTCGTGAGGGGGACTGGACAGCTGTGAGGGGGACTCTAAGCCATGAGGAGGACTCAGCAGCCGTGAGGGGGACTGGGCAGCTGTGAGGGGGTACTCTAAGCCATGAGGAGGACTCAGCAGCCATGAGGGGGACTGGATAGCTGTGAGGGGGACTCTAAGCCATGAGGAGGACTCAGCAGCTGTAAGGAGGACTCAGCAGCCGTGAGGGGGACTGGGCAGCTGTGAGGGGGACTAGGCAGTGGTGAGGGAGACTCAGCAGCTGTGAGGTGGACCTGGCAACCATGCGCTCTAGTAGCTGTGGCTGGTTGTGCAGGTGCATGGAGGGAGTCGGGAGCCAGGGAATGTGTGTAAGGCAGAGGTTCTCCTCTGAAGCCTCCCAAAAGTAGAAAGATGGCCTGACACGCTGATTTTAGCCTGGTGAGACCTATGTTAGACTTCTCACCTACACAACTCTAAAATCATAAAATTATGCTATTTTTAGCCACTCAGCATTTGGTAATTTGTCATGGCTGCCTCTTGCTACCTGGACCCAGAAACATACCCGGCATCCTACTTCTTTGGCCATCACATCAACTCCTACAAGTTGCCCCAATTTCTTGATTCATTTATTTTTAAACAGGGTACAAGAAAGAGCTGAACAGTGGTCCTGACCCTTAGTCTACTTATGTCCAAATTGATTTCCAAAACTACAGCAAAACAACACAATCTCTTGGATGTTCATTGCAAAAAAGCTTACAAATAATAATTTCATAAACTTTTCCTAGAAAACATAAGCACATTACATATGATCCCACCCTTCCCAAAACAGTGAACCACACGGAAACATCAGCTACTAAAATATATTTCAATGAAACCGAGGAAATACATGTGTAGAGAGCATTACTCACATCATCAAGACAGCTGAAGGAAAAATCTAACCTTGAACCAGCTGGTCCCAGCAGCTCTGAGGGTCCCATGGTCTGTATTCCTCTATCCACCTCCACAAGCATGGCTGGACAATTTTTGAAGCCTTAGATCTCTTTGTACAACTATGAATTCTTTGTAAACCTCTAGGCCTCTGTCAATAATGTGCACACATAATACATAAAATTTTGTGTATAATATCAGCAAGTTCATGGGGCCTATGAATTCTTTCCAACTTAAACAACTCTGTCTTCAAAAGGACTCTGAGGAGGAGGCTGCAGGCACTCCTGAGAGATGGAGGCCTGGTTGCTCCAAGTCTGAGCTCAGGGCAGTAGAGAACGCAGAGGATAGGCCTGTCCTCACACAAGGCCCTTGGATGCCCAAACACAGTAACATGCTGTCATCCCAAACAACGAAGGCCTGAAGGTCCCCAAAAACAGGACCCAGGAGAGGGCCTGTCTGGAAGGAAATGATTCTTCCACATTAAAAGACTCATCTGTGCTTCGAGTCAGTGCCCAGCACGGCAGGTGCCATGAAGGCCCCACAGAGGCGTGAGGTGGAACCTCCGCCCTCAGGACACACGGACAGAGACAGAACCTCAGAAAGACCAAAAGACCAGATAAGACCTGATTAAGCATCAAAAACACTGGCCCAGACCATAATAACGGTAAACTAACATTTGTCAAAATGCATCCACAAGCGCAACATTAGACAGAAGGCAGGATTAAATGCCATCCCTATAAAATACAAGAAAAAAATCAGCAGACTGTATTAATGGCTATTACACTGAATAAAGAAGGGCAATTCAGGGATGCAGAGCTATTTGAGTGAAGATAATGAACCCAGCATTCAATTTACTTCATTCTAAAGCAATTTGTAGAGCCAAGAACTGCATACCTGGAGAGGAATAATGGTGAACACACAGCAAAGAAGTCTAAATAGATCATCGGTTTTAAAGAATAATGCTGTGTGGTTTTAGAAAGTATTACAAATATGGAATTATCTTATTCAAGCTCACACCAGAAAAAACATTCATTTTTATAAAAATGGAAGAAGGAAATCATTTGTGTAGACAAATCTTAAACGTATCTTTAAAAACTACGGTGAAATCTCATAAAAGTTTAATTCAAGAGCTTTCCAAAGATGATTTAATTCTGCCCATTCTGGTGATAGATCTATATAAATCTATGTCTGTAATTCTGCTCCTTTAATTAAGGTAATAATAAAATGACCTAAGCCTGGTCAGTATGACAGTTTTACAGGTGTTCCAATGACCCTATAGTAATAATAATATCAAATTTTATAGTATAACAGGTGACAAAACATTTCACCTCATAATTCAACTAGGGAGACAGGAAGACAGATGGTAGCAGCATTCCCCACTCACAGATAAACAAACTGAGGACCAGAAAGATGCAGTGACATAGCCTCAGTCACCTAAAGGTACTAAGGAGCAAGAAGAACCTGGACTCCCTAGTGAAGCCTGCTACCCTGCTCTTACCGTGAAGCAGGGCAACCAGCAACACAAACGGCACAGCTGGTGGCTGTCGGCACGGAGGCCACTGTGTCCTCCCAGCTCTCATGTAGAAAGGCCAAGGCATTTCCACACAGGGCCCTATTTCTAATCTGCTGTCACCAGGAAGTAAACCAAACCAGTCAGAGGACCTGGAAGTGGTAAGAGGCCAAGACCGGGCAGGACAGAATGGCAGGACTTTACAGGAGCTGTTTGCATCAGCACCCATGAGTGTGGACAGAGCACACCGCCTCCCAAAAAGTCAAAATCATGGACATTTGCTCATTACAGTAAGGAAAGAGTCATCACCATAGACAACAACTAGGTAGCAAACGGGGCTCTTCAGCGTGTTTACCAAGATGTCCCCATCAACAGCCACACTCAGGAAGCCATGGCGGGCAGGTGGAGGGGGCTCTGCTTTAGCAGTGAAGATCCAGGCAAGGCCTGTCAGGCCCACTCCTGCTGCAGGTGCCTCCCTCTGAAAGGATCCCTGACTAGGCAATCCACAGTGCCAGGAGGGCAGGTCAGGGGGGCAGGGAAAAAAGAAAAGAAGAAACGCCCACACCCCACCTTTTCATTCTGTGCTAACACCCATTTCCCACTTCCTACATCCAAAAGGAGCAAAACAAAGCTTTGGTTGGGGTGCATCAAAAGGAAAGGAAACACAGTCCCTGAGTTACACTGGGAGAACTGAGGTATTAACATAACTTCTGGAGCCCCGAGGCTGTAACCCTCACAGTCCTGCACCCACCATACAAGTAAGGTCAAAGGGCAGTCCAAGGACTTTCCCCAGGCCGAAGGCTTGCACTGGATGGTTCCACGCACTCTGCTCGGCCTGTGGCACAGGCTTTGTATCAAGCCCCTGTGGCAACTCCAGCTTCTCATTTCCAGCAGCAGAGGTCACCCCCTTCTCCCCAGTCTGCATGGCTGCAGCAGCTCGCCCTGCTCTTTAGCCTCTCCCCTACTCTTGCTTCTTGCCCTTCCCCCTGAAGGACCCTCCCTCTCTAATGCCACACCTCTGTTCTTCCATTCACACAAAATGAAAGATGGGGTGGGAAGACCAGGAATGCCCTTCCAACTGCGACGGGCTCTTCACCTGGGGAGGGCCTGACCACCACTCCGGCCTTCCATAAAACCCACTTGCCAGATCTGAGAACCAACTCCACCCCTGACCACAGCCAAGTCCCTAGATGCTCTCTCAGGAGCCCTCCTGGCTGCACCCACCCCTTTACTCCTCACCCGGCATTGCTGCTCCAAAGCCATGTGTCCTCCTCTCTCAGTCCACACCTCCCTCCTAGGCACACTCATTCTCCCCTCAGTATGATCATCATTAATGGGCTGATAATATCCAAATGGGAACCTCATGGACAGACCCTCACCATACTGCCTAAACCGCCTGTGAGCCAGCTCTGCACCACAATCAAATGGGAGCCAAATCAAATGGCCCTGCCACACCTGTCCCTGTGGGTCCTTGCTCCCACAGAGGCTCCCACAAAACCTCTTTCCCACCTCCCCCATTCCCTGCCTCAATTACATTTTCACAACCTTTTAACCAATTTTTCTGACACAAGTTCACCCTCACCATGAAAGCTACCTTATCAAATCAAACCTGGACCTCAGGTTTTCAAACAGTAGGCTAAAGACTCCATTTCTTGCCTCTCAAACTGGAAAATCACACAAAAGCAAGAAGGAAAATGAAAAACAGAGACGTAAACTCTGTCTACAGTGAAACCCAGGGGCATCTACGACCCACAAGCATGATAGCTGAAAAGAGATGGCAGGGGCAGGAAGGTGGAAACAAGAAAACGCTGGAGGCAGCTCATCGAGACAGGCCCCAGTGGCAGCAGTGTAGGCTGACTACGCCCCAGAGGGGCAGCACCCAAGTTCCCAGGTGGAACGTGAGAAACCGGTGTGCATAGGCGCATCCCACATACCGTGTGGTGGGAGAAAAGCAGGGCACACAGGGCCATTGAGACCTTCCCAGGAAACAGAGTCCGGGACAGAGGTGCTGCACTGCAGGCCACCTGCATTGGCCAGTCTTCCTTGGCTTATAACAGATGACCTCTAAAGGAATTTACTCACAAACACAGCCAGTGCCACAGCATGCCTGCCAGCCTGGTATGGGATCTGGTCCAATACGATGGGCAGAGCCTGACCAGGAAGGGAGCTTGACCAGAAAGGACTCGCCATTAGAAGACCAAGGGTCAGAAGGAACTAGCAGTGGTGCTCGGCAAAGTTACCACATGGAGAAGGAAGGCAGGAAGAAAAACAAAGACATCAGAAGAAGGAAAATACAAACCAGAAATGCTGCCACAAAATAGCTAAAAATTGTGATCAGACATACCAACATAAATTCATAAAAATTAATGGAGCTACTATCTCTCTAAAGTTAAAATGGCTTTTATCAGAAAGTCAGGCAATAACAAATGCCAGAGAGGATGTGGAGAAAGGGGAGCCCTTGTTCACTCCTGGCAAGAATGTAAATTAGCATAGCCGCTACATAGAATAGTATGAAACTGCCTCAAAAATTAACAGTAGAACTACCATATGATCCAGGAATACCACTGCTGGGTGTGTGTGTATATATATGCCTTAAGCATAAAGGTTCTGAAAAGCTACGTGAATAGAAGAAAACTAGTAACTGGCGCATATATCTATCTATCTATCTATCTATCTATCTATCTATCTATCTATCTATCTATCTCCAAAGGAAAGGAAATCAGTACATTGAAAATGTGCCTGCAGCCCCATGTTTACTGCAGCATTACTACCCAATAGCCAAAATACCAAATCAACTAAGTGCTCATCTGTAGGGCCCTGCCATGTGCCTGAGGCCTAGTGCAACTTCCCGAGCCTGACTAGAAGTAGATCCATCAAGCTACTTCCATGTAGCAATGACTCAGCAAGGCCCGGCCTGAAACTGCCTTTACCTAGATACAGCCAACGTGGTACCATGCCATTGGCCCAACCCTGTCACACACCTCATCCCCCCGCTTCCTTTCCCCACCCCTTCCCCATGCTCTATATAAGTGGCTGCTTGACGCAATAAATCAACAGACTCCTGGCTCTATGTGTTCCTCCTCGGCCGCTGACACTCACCATCCCACTCAGCCCAGGGACAGAGTCAGGTTGGCCCTACTCTCCCCTCTTCTGGACCTGCCGGACAGCCCGGCACTCATCAACCAATGGATGGACAAAGAAAATACGATATATATACACAATTGAATATTATTATCTAAAAAATGAAATCCTGTCATTTGCAGCAATGTGGGTGGAACTGGAGGTCATCATGCTAAATGAAACAATCTAAGCAAAGTGGATCTGATAGAGGTAGAAATTAGACTGGAGGTCACCCAAGACCAGAAAGGGTAGGGTTAAGGGGGGAATAAAGAGAAGTTGATTAATGAGTATAAATACACAGATAGTATTTGTTCTATCTGTGTATTTATACTGTGTATTTATACTCATTGTGATGTTCTACAGATCAGTAGGGTGATTATAGTTTATAATACTCTATTGTATTTTTCAAAATAGCTAGAAGAAATCATTTGAATGTGTCTAGCATAAAGAAAAGACAAAGTGATGGATAACACAAGTATACTGATTTCATTGTTACCAATTATATGAATATCGTAAGTTATCACATGTACCCTAAAACTTTACACATCTATTATGCATCAATAAAAGAAGTTTTAATAAAAAAGAAAGAGAAAAATGGAAAAATTCAAAGTGGAGATCACAGAAAATATGGCAAGACAACCAACATGAGTAGAGTGCATGGAGATACACAGTTCATTACTCATATGACAGTTACTGCCATCTATGTGTAAAAATTTTGTCTGATTATCATAATTAGAACAAGATGAACACAATAGTATGATGCCAGGCATTGTTCTAAGTGATGATTAAATATAGTAAATCATTGAATTTTTGTAACAGCCAAGGAGGTGGGTTAGATGCTTATTTTTCCGTATTATTGGCGAGGAAATTGAAGCTCATGACTACATAGTAAGTGCTGGAGCCAGGATTTAAATTTTAAAGTTGGGATGGCGTCCATGCTTTTAGTAACTAACATTGCTGCCTTTCTCACTGTAACCTACTTAAAAGCAGACATCTGTAACACATATTGCTGCATACCATCATATATCAGGTTCTTTCCATTGAAATGAACTGTTTTTTTTATCTCTTTGCATCTGTCCCTCAGTGCCTTAAGCATAACAGGTTCTGAAAAACTACCTGAATAGATAAAAATTAGTATATGGCTCTCATAAGCCCTACACAATCCTCTGCTACCCACCTTCCCATCTCCTACATGATTCCTCCCACTTATTCACTTTACACACATCAGCTTTCTCCTAACTGCCATGTGCAATTGTCCTAAACTGCCATGTGCAATTGCTCATGTTATGGGAGTTCATTCAATTCCTAATGATTGGTTGAGCACCTACTACATGCTAATCACAGTGAATAGAGACTGGAGAATACAGGATGATAAAAAGATAGGGCACTAGTAGAAAAACTTTTAAATCCAAAGAAAGTCTTTGGCTTACTTAATCGTACCAAGCTTAATGTCTAGGCCTTGATAAATGTACTATGATTATGTTACATCAGGGGAAGCTGGGTGAAAGGTATGCAAGAACTGTCTGTGCACCTTTGCAACTCTTCTGTACATCTTAAGTTGTTTCAGAATTAAACAAATGTTTAAAATTTACACGCAGTTCCTGTCTTCAGGAACTCAAATTCTAAAGGAAAAGAGGGACCTGTAAACAAGTAAGTACACCAAGCGAGCGGTAAGTCCCAGGCGAGCAATGTTCAAGACAGCTTGGGAGGTGGAGAGAGCACTGCTGTGCCAACACTGCTGTCCACGGGCCCCAGCGGAAGGGCCTAGAGCCAGTGCTGCCTGTGCAACCGTTGGGCCTCCTGAAGCTTCAGATTCCTCCTCTGTAAGATGAGACCGGGGACAGCCGCGAGTCCGCGCAGGGCTGGCGGGGGGTGGTTTGCAAAGTTAAATCACTGCTGGCTGGAGCAGCCAGGCCGAGCAGCACTGCGCCCTCCTAGTGACCCACCTGGAACTCCAGCCCGTAGATCACCGGCGCGTCATCCTCCATGCTGCGGGAAGGCGGCGCGACCCCGGCCGCTCACACGCTGCGGCTCTCGCTAGTAGCACATCAGCCCCTCACAGGAGTGCTCCTAGCGCCCATTCATTCCCTCCAGGCAGCAAACGACTCCAAACTGAAATGTTTTTGGACAATACCAGCTTCCGTAGGCGCCACTTCCTGTTTTTTTGACGCGTCATCAATACGCTCCTGCGCCTCGTCGAGTTAAGCTCCCATCCGGGTTCTCGGTCCCGCCAGTTCCCGGGTGGTGGGCGGGGCGGAGAGGCTGCGGAGGCGGAGCTCCGAGCGCCGGCGAGGGCGGAGGGCTCTGACCTCAGCTCCCGGGAGGGGGGGCGCACCAATGTCTCCTGGGTTTTGATTAATACTATCTGTGTATTTATACTCATTAATTCTCCTCTATGGAGAATCGCTGGCTCTGGCACAGAGACGCTACCTTGTTTTGTCATTGGCACTACTACATGGCTTTCTCGAGCGCTGAGCCCACGTTTCATACTAACGTAAAAATCTTCGCTTTAACGTATGAATAAGCTGTTAGACTTGGTTCTGCAGATAAGACGCTGTAGAATTGAGTCGCGCGATGGCAATTGTTCGGTAGTCCAGGACTAGGATGCGCATCTGAGCTGTCAGACACCTTTAGGCTCGGCCTGGGATCCCCAAGTCTGAGGCCATGCCTAATATGTTTCCGCAGTCACCGGTACTGTGTGGAGCAAAGGGTGCACTACCCAGAATGGGGTAATGCGAGAAAGCTGGCACCGCGCTACTGACAGTACTGGAAGAGAAGACACTGGGATCCCCAGAGGTCATCAAGTACTGAAGGCTCTCGGTGGAGAGGTCACCTCTCTTGAGCAATGGGCCCAACGTGCCTGTCTTGATGTTGGGCAGTGCCCTTGGAAGACAAGACTGACCATGTGTGGAATCCAAAATAACCGCATGATAGCTGAACCCCCATCCCTGCCTCCACTAGGATTTCCAGGATCACACACCTTTCCTCCTTTTTTGTGTTAATTTAGCTTTTCCTTCCACCCTTAATTGATTTCCATGACAGCAATGGCTGTCTGGTTTTGTTTAGTTGTACCTGACACCCAAAATGAGTGACTGAGGCAACGATCTCAATCAAGATTTATTAAATCAGTTTTAAGGTCCTTCTGGGGAAATTACAAGCCATAGATAAATCTGTGGCTATTTTTGGGAAGAGGTTTTTCAAGAAGTTTAGTATTTATACATTTCCTCAAAACAGAGGAAGGGATAGGAAGAGGGACCAATAGGTGGTAAGACAAAAGGTTACTTTCTTGTCAGACTTTAATTAGTGCCCAGGAAATGTATATTTTATATAAATAAAGTGAGTGAGGAGAAAAAGAGAGTAAAGGAAAAATCAATTATGCAGACATCTCTAGATAAGTGGAAGATTGATTGATCTAATCTTGTCTCTGTTCTGCACCTGGAAAAACAAAGCTGGACTGCAGACCTAAAGTTACAATTGATGTGCCCTTGTTTATGGAAACCCAATGAAGAATTTACTTATGAATAATGTGGGGGGGCAGTCTTTCGTAGATGTCTCTAGCATCTGATCTTTGTGTGGGGCTGGGCTAATGCATAATGTTAGCAACAGCTATTTAATAGCTATTCATTAGGAAGCAGGCATTGTATGGCTCAATCTCCAGGGTTGACCTTCCCTTTTGCATAAGTTTGGGGAATCTTGAGGTTTTTATTTTCCTGTACACACCCAGTGCCCAGCACCCTGCATAGTATAGAGTTAAGGTGTGCTGAATATCTGTTTAATTAGCGAAGAGACTTTAGAGATTTATTAGAAGTCAAGTCAGCAGAAGTCCACTCCTAAGAATTCTACTCAAGTTCTGCATTTGCCAAAATTTCTCAGCTAAGAAAATGCAGGGTCTTCTTCACACTTCCGGATTAAATCCAGCCATCTGTCATTGATATTATTACTACCCATCTTTATCATCAATGTTATTATACAAATATTACAGGGACTTAGTAGAAAGCGTAGAAAATACAGATGAACACAAATTCCTAGATATACTGATTTCTAGCATGCATTGGCCAATGAAAATAGCCTAAGCGTCTGTCTTCCGCCTACACCTCCTGCCACATGTTTGCCTGTAGCCACCGAATCAAAACGAAGCTAGTGGCAGGGTAATCCCCCACCCAACCCCAACTCTTCGCCCCTCCTCCGGGTTCACACCTTGGACTCTAGGCCCCTCCTCCCACCGCAGACGAACCGGAAACACACTACGCTTCCGGCAAGTAGACCAGTGTTCCTACGCTGCGCATGCGCGGAAGTGGGCGCTCCGCAAACCGGTTCGCGCAGCAGGTGCACAGCCCATAAGGAGTCCACTGTCCTCTGCCTGCTGTCAGGCTTCCGTCACCTTCCCGGACCCTGGTCACGGCTGCGAGTGACCACTTTCCCAGCCCCAGTGGGCGGGTGGCAGGTGAGGATCAGGGCCCAGCGGTCCGGAGGGAATCGGCCGTGCCGAGCCGCCCTCGGGGCTGGAGCCCGCCCGTCCTCGGGCTTCTCCGAGTCCTTTTCTAGACCCGGGCGGGGATCGCTCTCCTACCTGGGGCGTGTCTACCTCGCGGGGCCACATCGGGGCTGGAGCCCGTCTGCCCTTCGCCTGGCCCTCTGGGTCTTCTCTGGGGCCTTCCTAAAAGGGCAGGGATCGCTCCTATCTGGGCATCCCTGCTCCGCCGGCCTTGGGCCCAGACCTCCATGCCTCCATCCACCTTCCTGCCTCGCTGTGCACGTCTGCAAAGGGGCTGGCAACTTCTCCCCAGTCTGCGGTAGCTAAAGAGAGGGTGAAGTTCAGATGAAGGGCAGTTTGTGAACGATCAGTCTGCACACATGCAGAGCTGTCTCAGACTTGCACAGAGGCGCACTGGTGTAGACTTGAGATCCCCCCCCCCCCAACTCTGATGCTCTGTGGCTGGCTTAGCCCCCAGCCAGCCTCTCAACTTCTCCCATGCTTAGTCGACTTTTCTGTGGAAAAGGTTACCTGCCTTACCAAACCCTCAACATTGTGAGGTTGAAATGCAATAATTAATGTAAAACCATTTGTTACTGTGTAAATGATGGCTGTTATTACACATCCTACTGTAGAGTGAACTTACTGTGAAGGCTGGAAAGTGTTTATTTAAAAAGCAGAAGCTTCAAAGTTGTGTTTTAACATGTCTGGGCTTTTCACTCTTAACCCCAAGGAAATTTTTTCTTGAATCTACACTTTCTACTTTTTCTTGGCCCCTTAAAGATGTGGTGTCTTTGGATTCAAACATTTCACTTCTTGCATCTTTTCACAATTCAGAAGATCGTCGTGAGTGGCAGACAGTGAGCCAGCCCCCTGTGTGCGATTGGGGTGGGAGGAGGATAGGGATATGGAAGTAGAGTCGTGTTCTTGCAGCATTATTCATTCAGTTCTGGCATTCTGCGATTTCTAGCAGGATCTTCACAGTTCTGAGACTGTGTAGCCACTCTGCTTTGTCATTGAAATTCTTACTATTATGCTTGTACTTAACGCAGCTCTTCACAGTTTAAAAGGTGCCTGTGCGTGGATGCTATTTAATCCTCTTTATTCTGATGTACCAACCTCCTATAAAAGAGTAAATGATTGACAGATGTCACTTTACTTAGGAGTAAAGCTAAGACTCCTCATACTTATTTAGACACTGCATTCAGGGCTCTTTCTGCCCTCCTTTGGCTGCTCCAGATCATTATCTATCTGGCATTTTACAAGGAGAACAGAGAGGTGACCAGCACGGTGGAAAGAGGATGGACAGAAACCCTGTGTTAGAGTCCTGTCACCATTAAGTATCGTCAATGTGACTTTGGGCAAATCACTTGGCTTTCCCTGCAGTGTGAAGAGGTAATCAGAGGACTTGAAAAGTTCACTGTGAGAATTGAATAAGATACAGATAGAACACTTGAATCATAGTGGGTGTCTGGTACATGGAGACTTTTATTAGTGTATGCTAATTAGATTTCGACCATGAGAAAGGGGCTTACATTGCTGCAATTTCTTCAGGCAATTTCCCTGTGATCAGTAAGTGAACCTGGCAAACCAAGTTTTAATTGTTCTTAGGAACATTTTATTTCTGAAGCATATTAAAATGACTTAATTTAATAATTAAACATTTTTAAAGAGTCACCTATGCACATGATTGGGCAGAACATTCAATTGGTCAAGGAGAAAGTCAGACTTCTTTGCTGCACTGTGTTGCTTATGTAAACTTAAAATCATATCTATGGTTTAATAAAAATGAAGCCATAATAGGAAGGAATAAAGATTTATATCACATACAAATCAAGAGATACATATTTTTCCATTTTTTAGTTATGAACTGTACAGACTTTGTAACATACATAAAAGTTCTGAAGATCAAGTGTAAACCCTGCCCATTCTTCACCAAGATATGGACCGGAACATTACTCACTGCTTAGAAACTTTCATGTGTCCAGGCAAACTCGCTCTTGCATATTGCCTCTAGCCACCTCCCCAGCTTATTTGGGTATTATATTCTTGCTTTTCTTTTGCAGTTTTACCAAATGCATTTGTGTTCCTGAAACAATAATTGTTTAATTTACATATTTTTTAATACATAAAGTCATGCTATTTCTTTTTCTGCTCCTTTGTGCAAAATTCTATGTGTGAGATTCAAGTGTATTGCTGTGTTAGATGGAAGGGTTCGTTCATTTTTACTGCTGTTCTAATGTTTCCTTTTTGAATAAGCTACAGTCTGTTAAATATGTATTTGTTACTATGTCTACAGGCAGTGGTTTTCAGATTATTTGGGGGGGGGTGGAAGAAAAGTATTTTGCTTTGATTTATTGTTTATAAGCATTAATCATCATAGCTTGTGGCACCCATGTGTGGGAGCTCCTTGTGGTTTTGCTCGGTCATAATGCCGTGGTGGCCACACGTTTACTGTCTCAACCAAGACTCTTTTAAGAGTGAGAAGAAGTGCTTAACAATTTTTCTGAGACCATAGGTGAAAAATGGAACTGTCCTGGGAAAAATCAAGATGTGTCATCATCCAAATTGTAGGATATGTGCTTGTTAAACTTCACTAGATGGTACCAACTTCTTTCCAACATGGATGTTCAAATGTGTACCCTTTCAATGTGCTCGACTCTCCTGCTATTTTGCTAGTGGATTATTTAGTATCCTGTTAATTTTTAGGGAATCTTCACATTTTCTTGATAATAATCCTTTCTCGATTTTATGTTTTACTTCCTTTGGGTTATTTTTGATGATAAGGGCTTTTAATTTGAATACAACAAATATATTCATCTTTCTCTTTATGATTTGTCCTTATTTATTTTTCCTGGTGTAAGAGGTTTTTCCTGCCTTGAGAATATCTTCTCTTACATTTTCTTTTGAAAATTTTAAAGCTTTGCTTTTCGCATTTAGTTTTTTAATTTGCCTCAAATTGATTTTGTCTGATGAGAGGCAAGATTCCAAATTTACTTTTTCCCATGTGTATCATGAGTTGTCTAAATGACACCTATGAAAATCTACTCCCTCCTTGAGTGGTGTCTCACATTTCCCTGACCAGTGCTACCACTGCTGTATTTTAATCTTCACACTTAGATTTTTTGTATATTATAGGGAGATAATTATATACACAAAGAATGAAGTTTTTTTTGTTTGTTTGTTTTTTAGAGACAGAGTCTCACTTTGTCACCCTCAGTTGAGTGTTGTGGCGTCACAGGTAACAGCGACCTCAAACTCGTGGGCTTAAACGATTCTCTTGCCTCAGCCTCCCAGTAGCTGGGACTGACTACAGGCACCCACCACAAGGCCCGGCTAGTTTTTTTTTGCATTTGTCGTTGTTTAGCAGGCCTGGGCCAGGTTCAAACCCACTGTCCTCGGTGCATGTGGCCAGCACCATAACCACTGTGGGACAAGTGCCAAGCCAAGAATGAAGGTTTTTAAATGCTTTCGATTTTTATTTTAACTTTTAGTTATTTTTCTTGTTTTATTCTGCTGCCTGAGGTATGCAGTGTTAGGCTGAATAGATACATTGAAAGAGGACTTTTTCCTCCTTTTAGAGAGACTGCTTTAAACATTTCAACATTAATTTGAGATTTCTTTTAGTTTTTTAGTAGATACCCTTTACTGCATTAAGGAAATTGCTTTCTGTTTATAGTTTGCTAAGAGATTTTATCTTGATCTCATGTTGAATTTTACCACTTTCTTCTGCATGTATTGAAATAGTAATGTAGTTTTTATTATTTAATCTACTAACATGTTCAAGTGCATAAATAGATTTCCTAACATTAAACCTACAGTACATCTCTGGGATAAATGCAGTTTATCTTAAAAATAAATACTTTGCTAGATTCAATTAGCTAAGATTTTGGCATCCATATTCATGAGTGAGATTATAGTTTTCCTTTAAGTATAGCCTTGTCAAATTTTGGCGTCAAGATTAAATTAGGTTTTTAAAGTGAATTGGGTCAGTTTCCTTTTTTTTTTTTTTTTCTTGTCTATAATCATGTTTGTACAGTGAGGATTATCTGTGCTGAATTTTGGGGGGAATGCACTGATAAACCATCTGGACCCTGTATTTTCTTTGTAGGAAGACTTGAACCACTGATTATAGTTTTTATAGTGGTTATGAGACTATTCTGGTTATAAGGATATGGTTAATGTTAGTGTCCCTGTGTGCATAAGACTAAACTAAGGAGACATAAGTGAAGGCTATTTTGCTGCAAATTGTGATGAATGTGCCTTACCACAAAATGTTAGATATATAATTTATGCATATGTATAAATCTTTTCTACATAATGTCTCCTCACGTATGCACATGTAATCATCATCTAAGTCATTTATTTTATGATTTTCATTTGGCCATTCTTCTTAATGTTCCAGGGAAGTAAAACCCTTAGATCCTTACTTTAACCACTTTACTTTATTTAGAGTTGATTTGTGTAAAAGGGAAAGCCATCATCCCTGTCCTAAATTTTTAGACCTGTTATTATTTTAATATTTACTTAAGAATAAAGTTTATTTTTTCCTTTCCCTCTCCTCTCATAAGTGGTCTGCAGCTATTAATGAAAATTTTAGATGTGTATATTTTATTTATTCTCTTTAATTTAGAAAATTTTTAAACTATATAATTTAGAAGGATTTTTATGTTAATTTTTATTATTTTAGTGTTTTTCTGGGCAGTACCCTTTCTTGTCATGTCTTTGGTAAACAGATTTCCCTAAATCTTAGAGGTTTAAAGCAACTTCATCTTCACAGTAGTAAGATTTTTTTCTGACAGTTTCTTCATAAAAGGAATTAAAATTCATGACTGAATCAGAATTAATTTTAGAACCCAGAACCTTGTTAGGGGTGCAGGGAGGAGAGGGAGGGAGACTCCTGTTCTCTCATCATAGCCGTATCTGGAACTGACTCTTATTTCTGGAATAAAACAATGAAGACCTCTGGAATGATTTGGAGTTCTGGCTGGAGAACAGGCAGGGCACAGCCTCCCTCTGGTGGTTCTCCTGTCTTCGCAGGTAGCCTCCATTTCCTGACGCAAGAGCCTCACCAGTGAGCGCCCACCCTCTCTGGTGGTCTAGGGGCCTTCCTCTCTGGGCTCCCTGTGAAACATTTCAGCAAAGGGAGATTTTGTTTCTTTTCGTTGTTTATTTATTTATTTATTTATTTATTTTTAAGAACAAGCCTTGGCTTGGGGCCTGTAGCTCAAGCAGCTAAGGCGCCAGCCACATACACCAGAGCTAGCAGGTTTGAATCCAGCCCAGGCCTGCCAAACAACAATAACGGCTACAACCAAAAAATAGCTGGGCATTGTGGTGGGCACCTGTAGTCCCAGCTACTTGGGAGGCTGAGGCAAGAGAATTGCTTGAGCCCACAGAAGTTGGAAGTTGCTGTTAGCTGTGATGCCACGGTATTCTACGCAGGGCGACAGCTTGAGGCTCTGTCTCAATAAATAAACAAACAAATAAATAAATAAATAAAAATTTAAAAAAATTTAAAAAATAATAAAAGGAACAAGCCTCATCCTGTCTCCTAGGCTGGAGTGCAGTGGTAAGGTCACAGCTCACTGCAGTCTCCAACTCCTGGGCTCAAGCAATTCTCCTGCCTCAGCCTCCTAAGTAGCTGGAACCACAGGCCTTTTCATTGTATTTTTGACTTATTTATACACAATAATTATTGGGTAGATATGTGAGTAATACAAAACTATGACTATGCTGAACCAGAAGCTTCTTTAGAATGTTTGCCTTTGATTATCTACTTTAAAATACATACTGTTCTTCAACCTCAGGGGATCCAGGCTATGAAAAGGAGGGCAGCTGATTGGGATACTGTGGGGGAAGTATTGATAATGAGAAACAGTAGAGATCAGCCAAGGATGATTTTTTGAAGTTTAAAAAAAAAAAAAAATGTGTTTTTTTCCTCTGGAAAAACCCTCATCTTTTCCTTATAGTCTCTTCAGTTTCCCTAGTAAATCTGTGCCTTACAAGAATAGAACTAAATAAAGTACTGGTAACTTTAGCCAAAAAACAAAAAAATTCTTTTAGGAAAGGAAGAAAAGATTTTTTTAGAGTTTAAATTCTTTGTCTCGTTCTGTGGCCTCCGCTAGCCAGGGGCAACCCAAGATTTCAGCTTCCCTGGGTCCTGGTTTCTCCACTTAGTGACTGTCATACTAAAAAAAGCTACATAACCTCTCTAAACCTCAAACTGTCGTAACCTCTCCAAACCTCACTGTCTGCAAACTGAAGACAATGACAGCAGCTGAGGAGCATGTGTGCACCCAGAGCCTGCAGATAAATATTACCTGGGATTTTTTGTCAAGAGCTTCAGTGGGTAACTTTGTTTTGTTTCTGTTTAACTTTTGCTTAGGTCATTCTTACTGCCTCAAATTTCCGTAACTAAACAGATACTATTATAACTTTAGGGGGAAAAGGCAAAGAAATTATTCTAGGATGAGCGACTTGGTAAGGCTTAGTGGAAGATGGGTACTTCAGCTGTGACTCAAAGAATTAGTGTTCAAATGGCTGGAGACCTCACACCTGTTAGAGTGGCTACTATTAAAGAATGAAATGCAGAAAGTAATCAGTGTTCACAAGGGGGTGGAGAACTCGGACATGTGTTCACTTCTGGCAGGAATGCAGGATAGTTCAGTCTCTCTGAAAAATAGTTCTGTAGTTCCCCCACAAACTTAAAATAGAAGTACCATATGATCCACAAATTTCACTTTTGCTTGTACTCATATACCTAAAATAATTAAAAGCAGGGCCTCGAAGAGATACTCCTATACTTTTTTTTTTTGTTGTTTGCAATTTTTGGCCCGGGGCTGGGTTTGAACCTGCCACCTCTGTCATATGGGGCCAGCTACTCCTTTGAGCCACAGGCGCCGCCCCTCCTATACCTATTTTTATAGCAGCAATATTCGTAACAGCTAACAGGTGGAAGAATGTTTATTGGTTATATATTGAAATGATTCAAAATTCAAAAACTTCTCTTTCACCTGCCTTTACTTAGTAAAATACACATAACAAAATTTATCAGCCTCTTAGCCACTTTTAAGTTCAGTAAAATACCTCCACATTGTTGTGCAAACCATCTCCAGAAGTCTCTTCATCTTGGAGAACTAAACTTTTATCCCTAGTAAACAATGCCCCGTGTCCCCTTCTCCCCCAGCCAGCTGGCCACTTCCTCCCTCTGTGAATTTGCCCACTCTAGCGACCGTAGGTCAGTGGAGCCGAAAAGTGTTTGTCTTTTTGTGACTGTCTTCTTTTACTTAGCATTAATATCTTCAAGATTCATCCACATTATAGCACAGGCTGGAATCTCCTTCCTTGTTATGGATGAATAATACTCCACTGCAGGAAAGTTCCACATTTTGTTATCCATAATCCACTGGGGATATGTGAGTTGCTTCCACCTGTTAGCTGTTACGAATATTGCTGCTATAAAAATAGGTATAGGAGGGGCAGCACCTGTGGCTCAAAGGCGTAGGGTGCTGGCCCCATATACTGGAGGTGGCAGGTCAAACCCAGCCCCAGCCAAAAATTGCAAAAAAAATCAGTAAGTTTAGTGTAATAGTAGCTTGAGTATACGTGGGCACGTCTGATGTAGGTCTGTCTGTTTCAGGCAGCATGGAGAGTGCTGAAGGCCATGGCCAGGCTGAGGAGTCCCCAGCGCCGGAGGTGGGAGCTGCCGGCACCTCTCCACAGGGGCCTCGGGAAGAACAGGGACCGGGTCTTTATCAGGAGGAAACCATTGATCTGGGTGGGGACGAGTTTGGGTCTGAAGAGAAGGAGACGGTGTCAGAAGACTCCGGCGACTTTGTGGATAAGCTGAACGAGCACATGCTGGAGAGCGTCCTCATCTCGGACTCTCCCAGTCACAGCGAGGACGACGGGGCTGGTCTGGGCTGTTTGCAGGATGTCATGGAGCCTGGAGAAGGCAGCACTGACCACAGGCTGGAAAACATCACAGACAGAGAAGAAGTGGACGCCCTGAGTACTGACAGTGAAACTGATGGGGACGCTACTGCTAAGGACGTTTCGGACGTGACCTCTGACAGCAGAGCATCTTTGAAAGAAGACGCAGCACAAGAAGAAGTAAAAGGCACGTCCGTGTTTGAGAGCGACGATACAGAGGACTCGGTGCCCAGGGATGCCGAGGCCCGCCCCGAAGAGCAGGTCTCGAGGACGCCCTCCGGCCAGGCTTCCCCCAGAGACGGGCCTGTCCCCGTGTGCACCATTTTCAGTAAGTCCAGCTCCACTCCCTCACAGCCTCACCTGTTCTTGCACGACGGCTTCGAGTCACAGATGGTGAAATCGCCCAGCTTCAGCAGTGCCAGTGAGACGTCAGCCAAGACCCCCCCACAGGTGGTCCAGCCTAGTCCCAGCCTGAGTAAATTTTTTGGAGAGACGATCAGCACTAACTCCTTAGCCTCCGACTTCTTTGATTCCTTCACTACTTCCACGTTCATTTCTGTCAGTAACCCCAACGCAGGTGCTTCCATTCCAGAAAAGCTATCTTCACTCCCTGCTCCAGTGGGAGGTGCTTCCCCCGACTCCACCGACCCTTCTTGCTCTGCAGGAGTTGAAAGGTCAGAATCAGGTGTCTCCTCGGCTTCTCTGGAAATTTCTGAGTCTCCAAAGCCGTTTTCACAGATACAGGCTGTATTTGCAGGGAGCGATGACCCCTTTGCCACAGCCCTGAGCATGAGTGAGACGGACCGGAGGAATGACGCCTGGCTTCCCAGCGAGGCTACCCGGGACATCCTGATGGCAGTGGCGACCCAGCAGTACAGCACCGTGTTCGTAGACAAGGAGAACCTCACCATGCCAGGACTCAGGTTCGACAACATTCAGGTAAGACGTGGACTGAGCCTGGGTTTACATTCTGTCCCATTTAACCTATAAAATATATACGGTACCTCGGAAAGGATGGGAAAATCCTTATTTGTCAGTAGTTACTAAAATTTCGATTGTTAGATTTTTATGTTATTTTGTCCCTCGGTAATTAGGAACTCCAACCGATTTCCCTAACAGTGTATTTAACGTGCAACTTAGAGTCATAGAAGTGGTAGTTACGCTGTAACTCTCTGAATTAATTCTACTTTGCGTGATCAGTTTGTGACCCTTGAAATCTAGTAAATAATAAATCCACTTTTTTAAAATATATAATTTGTATTACATATAACATGTTCGCTGTAGAAGCCTTTTAGATTCAATTTAAAAAATATGTAAGTGCTACATATACTAAATGGCGATACACAAATGTTCAATCTCACTAATAATCAAAGATAATCAAATTATTTCCATTTTCCATCTAATTCGTTGTTTTGTTCATAATTGTTTGTTGAAGTGCAGGAAAATAGCCTGAGGTAGCCCTGACGGGACCAAAAATTGGTACGAACATTTTTAGGTAAAGTTTTAAAATGCATATTAAACCAGAAATTCCACTTTTAGAAATGTATAAGTCATCATACTTGTGTGCAAATACCCAGCTATTGGGATGTTTGTCAGAGCGAAGTGTATAATGGCAGAGAATCTGAAAGTCAGAATAGGGAGGCCTGACTGTGAAACATGAGATGAGGCGTCTCACGATAACAGTGGAGTATTTACGTAGGTATCAAAAGTGATGGCAGGAGGTGGGGGCCAGGGAGCGATGAGCAGGTGGGGCGCAGAGGATTTCTGGGGCAGTGGAACAGCTCTGTATGATACAGTCGTGGTGGAGACATGGTGCTATTGTTTTTCCAAACCCGTGGAATGTACAACACCAAGCGTGGACCGGAATTGTGGACATCGGGTGACAATGAAGCCAGTGAGACAATGTTCTCACTGTTGCAGACACGGTGCTTTGTTGGGGAGGTCTGTAATGCAGAAGGCCGTGTGTCCGGGGCAGCAGGTGTTAGAAAATCTCAGTGCTTTCTGCTCAGTTTTGCTATGAACCTAAAACTGTTCTAAATATTATCTGATTTAAAGAATGTTAAGGCAGAATACTAATTGAGATTCATGTATTGTTAAATTTGAGAATTGGGATATAAGGCAGCATGCAGCATGCACTGTAGGATAACACTTCTGTAGAGACGTGTGTGCGTGTGTACCAGATTAATTCATTGGTATGTCAGTTTATTGCGCCCAGATGGCAGGGTACTTTAGCGGTTTCTGTGACAGTGTGCATGGGCCACCACAACCGCCAGTTTACTGGCCATGTTCCCTGTGCGTCTCTTTCTTCCTGGACCTCAGAGAAGGACCCACAGCCCCTCTGGGTAGAATTAATTACTCACTCTTGAACACAAATAGGTAAGCCACCAAGCCAGTGTGAATAAGACTATTTCTGCTGAATTGATAGACTGCTGGATCTTATCAATTCAGCCCAGGAGTGCTGAAGTCTCTAGAAAAAGAAGAGTGACATGCTAAAGAAGTGAGGTTTATTAATTCTTTCAAATAACTGAAGGGTAAGCCTATAGCATGCGGGTTTGGGGTATTTTACATGATAGTCTTTCCAGAATATTCATTTGTTAGCCCTGTATTTATTGTGGGCTATTTATCAGGCCTCATTCTGGCACCTATCCCTGCTCTCCTGGCAGAATTCGTGTGTACTGAACATGACTTAGCTTCTGCAGGACCTTTCTAAGGAAGACCAGTGATTTGATTTCAGGGCTATTGGATATGTGGAATTTCATTTCCTTTTCACTGACTCCTTACCCACTTTCCTCCCCAGGCGTCTGGGCACTGCACCCCAGGGAGATGGCCCTAGTTAGTTCTGTGTCACGTTTCCCCCCTTTTTTCCCTCTTTGCTGTTCAGTTCCTCAGGCATCAGTGAGTCTGTTCTCTAGCACCTTCTTCTCAAAACATCTGCTGTCTACAGTTCACTTCCCCTTGCCTTAGAAACTGGGGAGGAGTTGGAGGGCCGCCACAGAAGGGTGCAACCCAAGGGTTCCCAGCAAGGTGCATTTGGAAATGTGCCGAGGCTTCTCTGTGGTTGAGAAAGGGCTGGAGTGCACATCTGATGATGTTCTCAGGCTGGGTGGTGACACACGGCAGAAATCACCTGCTCAGAAATGCAGGTCATTCTTGAGTTGAGAACACAAGTGCTAAAATTCCGTGCTTGTCCAACCCAGATTAGACGGCATCTGGAGGCTCTTCTGTGGGCTCAGAGACAGGTTCTCTGCAGAGTAAAGCGTCTGTTCCTCTGTGGCTGCACCCACCCACACCCCCAGCAGTAAGTCAGCTATATAGACTGATGGAGCCTTCGTCACCTGTGTGGCCACGAGACAGTGGATTTTCTTTTTGTTTCCTTTAAATGCTAAAGTAATATCTTTCATACCTCTTGCAATTCACGGTGGTTCCTTTAGAAACCTGGTGATAAGTAGAAAGTGGGACTAAGAATGTTCCCACAGGAACTTTGGCTTTCACATATGAAAAAATGTGCTGCTTGTCTGCTCACTCGGTGGCTGTTAACTTATTATCCTTCCTGGATAGAAAAGAAAAACCATGAAATTGTCCTTGAGTGGAAATGCTGGGGACGTCAGGCTGGCGTAACGGAGTTCTCTGTTACTCTGTGCACACAGGGCTTTTAAGGTGTTAGCCAAACCTGCTGAGGTTTACCTGCTGAGAGTTTTTTCCCTCTGCGATTGTTACCAGTCAAGTTTTGTTTTAAATCAGTTTTCTAAAACACATACATTTGAATTTCTTTCCGAAAGTGTTCGTCTCTTGGTACCTAATTAAAAATCCACTTCTTAATGGACTAAAATTTAATTTTTTTTTAAATTGCTGCTTTGTTAGTTGACCTCTGTGGCGATCTAAGTGAGATTAGAGGCCTGAAAACTCAGTGTGTACAAGCTCGCCCCTCTGTAGCAGCAACACAGAGAATATGTGCATGGGACGGATGTGTGTGTAGCTGGGATATATAACTGTGCATGGTGTTCGTTCTTCACAAAGTAGTAAATGGAAAGTTTGTGGGGAAATGATAGCCTAGAAGTTTTAAGAGCCAGTAAGGATGAAGGTTGGAGAATCATTTGTGTGGAGCTTGTTCATGAAAAGAGAGAAAGAGAGTGGGGAATATAAATCTCAGGGGTAAAGCTAGCAGAGTTTCAGCTGTGGCGCCATGACCTGAGGCAGGCACGGCACAGCACACTCTGGCCTGCTGCGAGACCTGGACGTGGGACGTAGACTTCCAGCCCAGATATTTCCTCCACCTCTGCTCACCTTGCTCCTCTAATTCTCCCCTTCTCTGTCACTCTTCTTCCAGTTTGAATTTGAAAGGATTACCCATCAGGAAGCCCCCCCGTCTGTGTTAAAACCTTTTCTTAGGTCACTCAGAATCCCCGTGCCAGAAATCTCAGAAGCCTCCAGAAAGCCAAAGAAGGCACTGTTAGCGCCTCTTCTGCCATCACCCATTGAGCTCAAAGCTTCCAAGGAATAGAAAGTACCTGTTCCTCAAAGGTGAAAGTCTCTGATCCAGTCCAGTTTCCCCTTTTATGATGAGGAAAGTGAGATTAGAGTGCCTCGTGCATTCACTGTAAGCCAGCTGCTGTTATCAAAACCACAAGAGATAGCTAGTGTCAGTGAGGGTGTAGAGAAAAGAGAACACCTGTACCCCATGGTGGGAATGTAGACTAGTATAGTCGTTATGGAAGACAGTGTGGAGCGTCCTCACAAAGTTAAAAATAGAATTGCCGTATAATCCAGCAGGAAGCAGGGCCTCAGAGAGACGTCTGCACCCGCCATCCCCTGCAGCACTACTCACCGAGGCTGAGATAGAAGGCGACCAGAGCAGTCATCACGGAATGAGGGGCAGAGGGCTCACAGTGCGTGTACATGCAGAATGCTGCGCACCTCACAAAGAAGGACGTCATCCCGTTTGTGACAACGTGGCTGAGCCTAGAGGACCTTGTGTTAATGAAATAAACCAGATACAAAAGGACAAATACGTGTATTTCACTTAATATGTGAAATCTAATGAAGTCAAACTCACAGAAGCTGGGGTGAGGGGCTGTGATGCAGAGGAAGGGGAGATGTTAGTCAAAGGACACAAAGGTTCATTCATGCAAGAGAAGTAAATTCTGGGGATCTAACATACAGCATAGTGATTATAGTTAGTGAGACCCGAGGAGTAATTCTGGGGATCTAACATACACCACAGTGATTATAGTTAGTAACACCCGAGGAGTAAATCCTGTGGATCTAACATAGAGCACAGTGATAATAGTTAGTGACACCCAAGGAGTAAATTCTGGGGATCTAACATAGAGCACAGTGATTATAGTTAGTGACACTGTGAGGAGTAAATTCTGGGGATCTAACATAGAGCACAGTGATTATAGTTAGTGACACTGTGAGGAGTAAATTCTGGGGATCTAACATACAGCACACTGATTATAGTTAGTGACACCGTGAGGAATAAATTCTGGGGATCTAACATACAGCACACTGATTATAGTTAGTGACACCCGAGGAGTAAATTCTCGGGATCTAACATAGAGCACAGTGATTATAGTTAGTGACACCGCGAGGAGTAAATTCTGGGGATCTGACATACAGCACACTGATTATAGTTAGTGACACCCGAGGAGTAAATTCTGGGGATCTAACATACAGCACAGTGATTATAGTTAGTGACACCGTGAGGAGTAAATTCTGGGGATCTAACATACAGCACAGTGATTATAGTTAGTGACACCGTGAGGAGTAAATTCTTGGGATCTAACATACAGCACACTGATTATAGTTAGTGACACCCGAGGAGTAAATTCTGGGGATCTAACATCGAGCACAGTGATTATAGTTAGTGACACCGTGAGGAATAAATTCTGGGGATCTAACATAGAGCACAGTGATTATAGTTAGTGATACCCGAGGAGTAAATTCTGGGGATCTAACATACAGCACAGTGATTATAGTTAGGGACACCGCGTTGTTTACTTCAGATTTGAGGAGAGTGTGGTTCCTACCATGCCCAGACACCGCACAGTAACTATGGGGGTGAATGTTGTGGTAGACTGGAATTCAGTACACCGTGTATGCTTATATGAAATGGCCATGTTGTACCCCTTGAATATAGATAATTTTGATTGTCAATTAAATATTTCAAAATTAAAAATAAAATGCCTTTTCGGGTTATCCACACCTTTAAAAAAAGTAGTAGAAATCAAATAAATTGATTGTATAAAGAGTAAACAGGAGAATGCTTAGGAGAGCAAAGAACTTTTTCAGGGCTCCCAGAAATTGCCTGAGGTGTAAACATTCTTGTGACTAGTAAGAAAACATAGAATCTTGAAACAGGATGATTGTTTCAAATTCTTCGTTTGCCAATAACCTACGTAACCTAGGGGTATTCGTTGAACATGTGTGGCTTAGGTTTCCTAGCTGTAAAATGAAGGGGTTTGATGTGTCAGTTGGGATGTGGGGATCACCTTTGTAACAAAGAAAGGCAGAGGCGCAGGGCTGGAGCCAGGTAGGTGCGGTCTCCCTGCGGGGCGGTGGCCAGCCGCGTGTGGCCGGCAGCAGCAGGTCTGCCTCCTAGGCCAGGAGGGGTCTCCCTTCTCCTCATCAGGAGGAGGGAAAGACTGGGGAGCACAGTAGTGTCCCTTCTGCAGTGCTTCACGTGAGTGATGGAGTGTGGGTCTGCTCATATCCCCGGACCCAGAATTTAGTCACTTGGCCACGCTGATCTGCAAAGAAGACAGGACGTGGCTTATGGCTAGGCAGCCACGTGCCCAGGAAAAGTGGGAAGTTTCCTTAGTGAAAGAAGGGAGATCAGAGACCAGTGGATGACCAGTCGTCTCTTCTGCAGTGAGTGACTCTGGCACAAAAAGTGCCTGAATCTGCAGAATCACAGCCAGCTTGGAATCAGTAGCAGTAACTATGGCCTACCCCATATGCAGGAATTGCTCAACTTGTTACCAGAGTCCAAACCCATTTTCTAGTAAACTGTGTTATAAATTGTAGGTAGGTTTTTAGACTAGGCCACAAGAACGAGGTGAAACGCATCGTGTAGAGCTAATATTGTACGTCTCTCTCTCCTCTCTTTCTCATGCTCCTTTTATTTGTAATGTAGCCAAATATAAATATTAGGAACGCACATTTCTGTACAACTCTTTGTGTAGACACGTACTTGGTTTCTCTTGGATAAAGCCCATTTTCTGAGTCTTATGATAAATGTGTGTTTATAAGAAATAGCTGAACTTTCTGTTTCCTTCGGCAAGGTACAAATTCCCCTTGTTCCACATCCTTCTTACAATCAACGGCTTTTTATGTTCGTGTTGCCCTGATGACTAATAATACTGAACCTTTTGATATATATGCTATTTGTATATCCTCTTGGTGAAATTTTTCCCCATCTTTTAAACTTTGTATATTTGTCTTATTCTTACTGAGTTTTATGAGTTCTTTAAATGTACTGGATAAAAGTGATTTGTCTTACAATAGATATATTGTAATTTTTTTCTTACAGTGGCTTTTGAAGAGCAGAAATTTTAATTTCTTGGTGCAGATCTACTAGCTTTAGATTATCTCAGCTTTTCTTGGTTTAAGAAAATATTTCATCTTTGTTTTTTAAAGTTATTTTTCACAGATATACAGTATGCTTACAATATATAGAATTCTGGTTGATAGATTTTTGAGGTTTGGTTTGGTTTCATTTTTTTACAGATTAGGTCTCACTCTGTCACCCACGCTGGAGTGCAGTGTACCTTACATTCCTGGGCTCAAGTGATCCTCTCACCTCAGACTCCTAAGTAGCTGTAACTATAGGCACATACCACAACGCCCAGCTAATTTTATTTATTTGTTTATTAATTTTTGCAACAGCATCTCACTTGCTCACCCTGCATAGTCATGGCATCATAGCTCACAGCAACCTCAAACTCTTGGGCTCAAGCAGTTCTCTTGCCTCAGACTCCCAAGTAGCTAGAACGCAGGTTCCTGCCACATACTCAGCTAGTTTTTCTGTTTTTAATAGAGGCAGAGTCTCACTCTTGCTCAGGCTGGTCTGGAACTCCTGAGTTTAGGGGATCCACCCACCTTTCTGGGATTAGCAACTGTGCCCTGCTGAGCCACTGTGTCTGGCCTTTTTAATTTTTTCTTTCTTTCTTTCTTTCTTTTTTTTTTTTTTTTATTAAGTCATATATACATAGATCATGAGTACATTTATGCCTTTGTGGTTGTTGAGAGTGGTCTTAAACTTCTGACCTCAGCCTCCCAGAGTGCTGGGATTACTGGCTTGAGCTGCCATCCCATTGCCTTCCAAATTGCATAGTTTCTGGTGAAAAGTCTGTAGTCATTCTTACCTTTGCTTTTCTGTATCTAATGTGTATTTTTTCCTTTGGCTGCATTTGAGATTTTATGACTGATTTTTCAGCGATTTGATGCTCATGTGCCTTTGCATGATTTTCTTTTCTATTTCTCTTGCTTGGGATTCACTGACCCTCTTGGCCTGGGAGTTTATCATTATTGTCAATTGGGGAAATATTTTGGCATTTCTTCAAGTATTTTTTGTGTTTCCCCTCTCTTTCCTCTTTTCTGGACACTCTAGTTGATACACTACTTGACACTGTTGCCGCAGGTGCTGAGGACCTGGCTTGGGCTTCGTTTTTATTTTTCTGGCTCATTATCTGGGGTTAAGTTGGAAATTCTAGTTGCTGTGTCCTTAAGTTTTCTGCACTTTTCAGATTTGCTGTTGATCCTATTTAGTGACTTTTTCACATTTTTTGTCTCCAGAATTTTTATTGGGTTATTTTTTTTTTTTTCTATTTTTTTTTTTTGAATTTATTTATTTTTTTATTGTGGAGAAGGGGCAGGGAAAGAAGGCGGGGGAAGAGGTGAGTGACAGGGTCGGGCCAGTGCCATGGTACCACATTGGCTGTATCTAGGTAGAGGCAATTTCAGGCCGGGCCTTGCTGAGTCG
>CAUYPK010022202.1:0-58493 GCA_963574355.1 Loris lydekkerianus
CTTTTTCTTCCATTCTTGAGATACTTTACTAAGAAGAATATGTTCCAGCTCCATCCATGTAAACATGAAAGAGGTAAAGTCTCCATCTTTCTTTAAGGCTGCATAATATTCCATGGTGTACATATACCACAATTTATCAATGTATCGATGGGCATTTGGCTTTTTCCATGACTTAGCAATTATGAATAGGGCTGTGATAAATATTCTGGTACAAATATCTTTGTTATGATGTGATTTTTGGTCTTCTGGGTATATGCCCAGCAGGGGAATTACCGGATTGAGTGGCAGATCTATTTTTAGATCTCTAAGTGTTCTCCATATATCTTTCCAAAAGGAATGTATTAATTTGCATTCCCACCAGCAGTGCAGAAGTGTTCCCTTTACTCCACATCCACACGAACATCTCTGGTCTCTTAAAATCACTTCCACTTGCTTATACATTCATTCAATAATCAACATGGGCTGTCTGCTAGCTCCTGGCTATGTGACATACATTCCCAAGAACTCCCCTGCTAGCAGGCAGTATGTGAACTCCTAGATAAAAATGCATTCAGGTTTCCCACTTGAGAATTCCCATGTCACTGCTGGAGACTTTGTTACCCTTTTCTCTATGTTTTTCTCTATAAATAAACTTTGTCCTGCCACTTATTCACATGGTCTGGTGTTTCTCTGTGTGGTGACCCATCACAGAGAAAAATGCAGATAACACTATGCACATACACTCAGGCACACACACGTGCACAGTCACTCTGCTTTGGACCAAGTAGACACACCAATTTGTCTAACATACATACCTTTGAGATGTGGGAGGAAAGCAAAGAACACAGAGGAAACTCAACAGACATGGCAAAAACCTGCACACTCCACACAGACAGTAGCCTGGCTAGGGTTTTGATATGTTTTTTATCAACAATTTATAATTAAAGGATATTGATACAGGTTTCCCCCCATTCAGGGCTGGACAAGGGCCCCCATTTTCCAGGCCTAAGAAAACACTTTTTCTCCCCCAACTGCACTCTCTGAAAACAAGCAAGGCAGGAGAAGCACAGTTTTTCCAGTATAGTTTCTAAGCCAGGCTTCTTTAAAGGGCACTTCCTGTCATTTTGCCTGGAGATAGAAGGACTACATTCTTTGCTAATATACTCATTCATTTGCTAATCAACATTGAAGTTTGTCAAGTCTTGGCCAAATGTTATTCTCAAGATCTCCCTATTTAAAAAAACAGTTTATAATCCTAGACTCCTTCTGCTAACCCAGAAAAAGGCCCGAACTTTCTTTAAGTTGTATGAAGGTTGAGAGATGGGAGGAAGTTACAGAAGAGAAGATGATAGCACATCTGTTTATACTATGGTTTATTGAATATTTTAAGTCCATGTGAGACTTTCTCCTCAGGAAAAAAAGATTCCTTTCCAAATATTGCTGCTCATTGACAATGCACCAAGACATCCAAAAGCCTTGATGGAGAAGTACAAGGAGACTTTTTTTTGTTTGTTTTGGCTACCACTCTGCAATGAATGGACCAAGGAGTAATTTTGACTTTTTAGTTTTATTATTTAAGAAATATCTTTTGTGAGGCTATAGCTGCCATAGATAGTGATTCCTCTGATGAATATGGGCAAAGAAAAGGGAAAATAATCTTAAAATGATTCATCATTCTAGTTGCATTAAAAACATTTGTCATTCCTGATGGGAGGCTAAAATATCAATATTAACAGGAGTTTGGAGGAAGTTGACTCCAGTCCTTCCAGATAACTTTGAGAAGTTCAAGACATCCATGGTGGAAGTAAGTGCATTTGTAGCAGAGGTAGTAAGAGAACTAGAATTAGAAGCGGTGCATGCAGATGTGACTTCATTGCTGCAATCCTGTGATAGAACTTGAATAGGTGAGGGTGTTGTAATTATTTGCCACCTGAAAGAAAGACTCGGCTCCCACTTCAGGTATAAATCAGATGGTGATTTATTACACCTGCACAGGCAGGTCGCCACCCAAAGGGGCAACAGCCCCAAAGAGAAAAGCAGGTTGCCTTTTATACCCTTTTTGTGCTATGTGGCAAGCCAAGCAAAAACAGAAGCAGAACGCGGCTGGTTAGCTTTATGTTTTCTTCTTGTAAATATGGAGTCAATAGTGTCCAGTTAAATAATGAAAGTGAGAGAAAGAAGAAAGAAAAATAAATAGAAAGTAACTTTTGGCCTATGAGATGGCAATGGAAATAACATCTACTCCGTGTATGTGTGCGCACGTGCATAAAAGATGAGCACTTACCTTCTGTGCTCGTGGGTGGGGCAGGGGGGCTACAGTGTGGAGGTTGGCACAAGAGCGGGGTTACAGAGAGTCAGGGGGTTTAGCACCGGTTACAGTTACATCCTGGGAGCTGGCATGGAGACAAACTTGGGGGTGCAGTACCTTGGGAACTTCGCATAGGTAATTTCTTTTCACCATTGTTTCCCCATAGCTAGGGGGTTGGGGGAACTGGGAGAACTTCCCTGTTCTATGGGGGTAAGCTTTCCCATTGTTTTACCTGTTGCTAGGAGTTCTTGGGAACTCAAGGAACTTCCTTGTTCTATTCTGAAAACTGTTTGAGGAATTAACCCAAGGGGGTGGGGGTGGAGGTTGAGGCATGTGGGGACTGTTAGGGGCCTATTAGGGGCCTTTTACTGGGTACAACAAGGGGATGCTGTCAGTGGATAGAAAAGAAACAAATTTTTAAAAATAGAATCTATTACTAATGAAGATGAGTGAACATTGTAGAAATGACAACAAAAGATTGAGAATATTACATAGACTTGGTTGTTAACGCAAGGGCAGCATTCAAAAGAATTGACTTCATTTTGAAAGACTTTCTTTTGTGAGTAAAATGCTATCAATCAGCATCAGATACTACAAAGAAATCTCTCTCTTTTTTTTTTTTTTTTCAGAAAGAGTCAATCAATGAAGCAAGAATCACTGTTATCTTATTTTACAAAATTGTCACAGCCACCCCAACCTTTAGCAATCACCACTTTTGCCAGCCAGTAGCCATCAATGTCAAGGGAAGGAGCCTCCACCAGCCAAAATCTTACCACTCACTAAAGACTCAGAAGGTCATTAGAATGTTTTAGAAGCAGAGTATTATTTAACTGAGGTATTTGCATTGTTTTCTTAGTCATAATGCTTTTGAACACATAATACATGGTAGTAGAAACATAACTTTTATATGTAATAGGAAATCGAAAACATTGTTGATTTGCTTTATTGCAGTGGTCTGGAACTATTCTCACAATATCTCCAAGGTATGTTTGTAGAAATGTGCCATTATCATGGGTTCAAAGCACAGAAGGTAGGTGCTCATCTTTTATGCACGTGCGCACACATACACGGAGTAGATGTTATTTCCATTGCCATCTCATAGGCCAAAAGTTACTTTCTATTCATTTTTCTTTCTTCTTTCTCTCACTTTCATTATTTAACTGGACACTATTGACTCCATATTTACAAGAAGAAAACATAAAAACATTGATTGTTGACAAAAATTAATACTATTGTTAATAAAAAATTTGAAAAAAATTAATTTTATAATAAAGTGCCTATGTTTAGTCCATGAAAACGGTGATTGTTTTTAATGTATTCATACTGTCACTAAGAAAAGGAGAGCTAGAAATAGAAAAGAAAAAATGTGAAAAGATGGTATAGGTAAAAGTGTGAATGAAATAGAGACACCAAGTGGAAGAATACGAAGAGACTTGAGCAGGCAATCTGTGTGCATTTCTAGAGAGAGACACACAGGATATATGCATGGGCAAAAGATACACAATCCCAGGAATGCCAAATAGAAAAGGTATAAAGAAGCCTGACTCCACGCAAAGCTAAGGATGTCAAGGTCCCAAACTGCCCCACTCCCCGCAAGCTGAGTGTTACCTCCTTCCTTGTCTAATTCCATTAATCAGTCACAATGTGGATTTGCTTCCCACTTCTAACTGTTCCTTAGATCAGAGCCTCCACCTCAGTTTATGCAGAAACTTCCAAGTATCATAATGTCATTGCTAAAAGGATTATCTTTGCCTCTCACTATTGGCCACTTAATTCTGCTATCTAGTCATTTAAATACATTGTGATGATAAATAAAAACCACTTAAATGCGACCAAGCAGATGCTATTTATCCAGAGCTTGCAATAGCAAGAGAATCAGCCATCATCATTTGTTGTGGGACCCTAGTCCAACACACTGCCATCGGAAACATTTAGTGCTTCTTGATCTCATTCAAGAAACTTCAGAGAAGAAGACAATCTCCTGGCAAACCTGGAGATCCCTGTGATGTGGTGTGGAGGCAACCCGCCAAATGACTCAGTATTCCCAGATGAGAGAGAGTGCAAATGTGTTATGATAGGCGGATGTTTAGGATTAACATCTTTACAACACTTCCTTGCAAGGGTCGAGGAGCAAGTCATTGTAGCCCCTAGTAAGTCATATATACCATAAGGTCACTAGTTGGCACTAGTTCAACCCTTTGTTCCCTAACTGAATAAAACACTGTAAGACGGTGGGTCCCTGGCTCTCCTGCACCTTTGGTGAGCCCACCTCTTGCACCTTGTACCTCTCATCTGTGTCCTGGTCCTCTTCATGCAACTCTGGTCACTGCAAGTTGTGTTTGGGAGAGACACCAAAGCTGGCAGGGGAGAGCAAAAGCTTTATAGGAGAAAACAGGGGAAGATTCAGTTATATTCTGATTGAAGGTTGTTGGGCAGAGATGCTGGAGCTGGGTGAACCAGAAACACACATTCCATGGGATTCATTAGGGAACCATATTTGATTTTTTTTTTTTTTTTTTGGTTAGTCCTGAATTGGAAGGAAGAAGAAAAATTAAGAAAGCATGTAGACCATTTCTGGTCTGGTTACTATGGAGTTTATGATTTGGTGTTCTCCATCATTACCGACTGATTATAGGTCAGAGGTTTCTTGGTATACATGGTTTGGCTGTTGTCGCTTTCTGTTTGGTCTCTCAAAAGCTACACTAGGCTTAGCACTCCTTTTCTCAAGCACAAGCAATTATTTATACTTTGCCTTTCACTGGGACACTGAGACTACAGAATTACTGTTGCTATAACTGACAGTGTCTCAGTTGCATAAAGAAAGCTGAAATTCCTTGGGGCGGGTAGTGATCATGCTCATAAGTTTATCTGATTTGTAATTAATCTTCAAAAGTAAATTTTAAGTAATTTTTTTTTTTTTCAGAATACTAACAGTAAAGAATGCAGGCTATTATCTTAAACCTTAGTTTCTTTATGTATAAGACAAAATATATGAAACAGGCTGTCTGAGCTCCTATCCTGGTCTCACATGCTATGATGTTGTGAAGAGCTTGGTCTGCACAACATGACAACCTTTTAGACATTTACTCTGGACTTCAATAATATCAATTTATTCAGAATCCAGCCTGTGATCCTAGCTCTCACGTTCAGTTTCCTCTTTGTCTTTTGAATAAAGGACCTCATCCGAATGAGGCCTTCCTATTCAATTGTATCCAAGGATTATTATTATTTTTTAAGAATGACTTAATTGTCTCTAATTAATCTATGTTCTCTCTCCTCTCTCCCCATACACTGTTGTGCCTAAAATACTTAATTTTTTTCTTAATGTGTTTCTAAATTAAATACAACATGAGGCAAGATAATTAATTATATTTAAAAACTTTTAAAAGGTATTTAGGGAAAAGAAGGAAGCTTACTACAGTTTGAGGCTAATCAGCTGTTATTAAATATTCAGAAGTTCTACACTGCATGGGACGGCACAGAAATCTGCTGTTAAAGCCCTTTGGGGAAATCTTAACACATTCTCCACAGAGAAAAACCAAAATCAGCAAATTATTAAATATCAACAAAAGTATTCAAAATGCAAAATAAACAGCATAATGTCTATCTAATTCTTTACAATTATATATTTCAATGGAAAAAGAAAAGAGGCATTGCTAATGTAGAAAACTAGAAAACCATTGAAGTATAATAGAAATAATTCAGAGGTGAGAGAAACTAATAAATTTGCTGTTTTGTATTTTACATTGGCACAAAATAAATGTATCCATTATGAAAACATATACTTTATTGATTTGGGATGAAACCTCCTGTAAGGTGATTATATATAACCTATGAGCAAATTTCCTGATTCTGAAACAACATTAATTTGAAGAATCAATTTATAGAATACATAAATAAAAAACTTTATAAATTGTATCAAAAATGTGATTTTTCAAACAATTTCTAAAAAATAGAAAATTACCATAAAATTACCAGGAACTCCAATGCTAATAGGCAAATACAATCAGCATTTATAATTCTGACTATATCTTTCAATTTTCTTCTAATATGAGAGATAAGGACAAAGAAGATATATTCTTTATGCATTTCTCTTTTGTGTGTGTGTTCATAGTATGTGATGTATTTGCTTTAGTTTATTTTACAAAAAGGATGATATACGTAAGTAATATTTTATCCCGATTTTTTCACCTATTTATTATTTTAATATTTTCCTGCCACTTTTTCAACATCATGCTTAATGATTTTATAATATTCTATTTCAAATTTTTAGATTCCTTTATGCTATTTTTAAAATGTCAATATATTTCTTTCAATGGAAAATTCATGAAAGTATTTTTTTCATTATTCATGTATTTTGTATTAGTCAGAGCATATGAACAATATGGAGCCTCTTGACTCATATTAGTGAAGTTTAGATCAATTTAATTTTCAAACAGGGTATTGAGGAAAAACTCTTACCAAACAATGGCAAACATGACATATGATAAGTAACAGAAATATTTGACAATTTGATAATTAACAAATGACATGCATTTATTTTTAAAATTACTATTAAAACCAATTTTATTGGTCACCATAGGTTCTTGGAGGCTTTAAAAATTTTGCTTTTAAAATGCTTACCGAGCTGCCTATTATTAATTTGGGTATAGAGATAAATAAAATCAATTATATTATGATGTTAAAAACTTGTAGTAGCATTAATTATTTGCATGCCAGAAATAATAATTAAACTCTCAAACCAGGAATGCAATAATTCCTGAGTATACTACATAGAAAATGTTAGGACTTTCTCGATATGGATGTAGTGATTTCAACTTTAGAAAGCTTGGATTTTAGCTTTCATATTAGGTCTTCAATGTCAAATCAGAGGTACCAATTAACTTTAGAAACGTCTACTAAATACATAATAAAATTGATAAATGTTTATATTTATTATGGTTTTAGAATAGACAATATATATTTGGACAGGTCATTTATCCTGTTTTACCTTGTCTTCCACAGTCTGACAGTAGAATTATTGGAATTCTCTCATAAAGATTCTGTTCATCAAATTGCCAGAATTTTGGAGCATCTTCTAAAATGAAGGTCCTCTTGATGATAAGCAAAGACTTGTTTTTCAATAGTCATATATCAACCACCACTCTCTTAGGTGTAAAATTAATAATGTTACTAGTTATTGTACTAAAAGGTTACAAAATAAACTAAACATGAAAATAGAGGGTCTGAAATACATTTGCAATTCTGTCATTTACTCCGTGACACCTTGTTGTGACAAAGTTTTTTGAAGCTAATACTCAAAGTGAATACCTTTTTATAATAATTTCATTTACAATATCAATGAAATGAATAAAATTCTGTTTCTAATTTAACAAGAGTTGTGAAAGACTTGTAAACCAAAAATTTCAAAACAATGCTAGAAGAAATTAATAAAGACAAATAAATGAAAAGACGTGCCATGTTCATTGATTGAAAAACTTAATACATGAAGATATCAACACTGCTCCCAATGACCTACAGATTCAATATAATGCTTTCCAAGTTATGACTTAGTTTTACAGAAAAGTTATTCATTCTAATATTTGTTAGAAATCTTAAATGATCCTTAGTAGCCAAAAAAATCTTGAAAAAGAACAAAAGCTTGAGAGTTCCCTATTCCTGGTTTCAAAAATTGCTTCTAAACTATAGTTACCAAAATGGGATGGCACATTTTTCTTCTTGTGACACTTTCTTTAGGAGGATGTTCTTTAAATCCTTCCAGGTAAATACAAAAGATGTGAAGTCTCCGTCTTTCTTTATGGCTGAATAATATCCCGCATAAGAGAAAAACACATTTAAATTAAAGAAGTGGGGAGGGATGTGGTAAGCTCTCACCTAATCAAAACAATGGAGCACTATATGGCACACCTCCTGGGTGAAAGGTTCAACTGCAATTTGGACTTTCCCTAACAAATGCAAGCAATGTTACCTAATTATACGTACCCTTATGTTAATCTGAAATTAAAAAAATAAATTTAATAAAACCAGCCTGGTGGAGGCATAAAGACAGCTATAAACACTGTCAACTTAAAAGGAAGAATCTTGGGAAAAATTAATGTAAGTAGAGAGAATATTTGGTCCAAGCTTGAAGCAGTTACAAGTAGATTATAAAAAGGGGGACAAGGAGTGTGCTGGTACAAAGTTGCTTGCCAGGAATTCCCATTGCTTTATAGAAATGCAACTGATCAGTGCTCAGCTATACATTGCTCAGCTATACATTGCTAAGCTACAGAGTGTGGGTTGTAGTGTTCATTGTGAGAATATTGGGTTCATTTACATCTTCTTGTGACAGTAGTTTCAATAGAAGAACACATAGTTCAAAAGGAAGAGGAGGATGTGATTGGGTCTCATTTTAATGTCTCTCTGGGATTATATTTATATTATATAAGTGACTTGTATTTTTTAGAAAAAGAGTTATTTTCTTTTCTCAACAGCAATGGGAATAGAATAGGTAGGCCAAATGTATCCCTGCATATCTCATCAAATAATTTTTAGCAATGATGCCAAGACCATTAAATGAGGAAAATTATAGTCTTTTCAACAAATACAGCTGGTAAAACTGAATATCCAAATGTGAAATAATTATGTTGGACTTTTACCTAATGCCATATACATAAATCGATTCAAATTGGGTCCAAGACCTAAACCCAACAGCTGTATCTACAAAACTTTTAGAAGAAGAGATAACCTAAAACTTCATGACATTGAATTTGTTAATGATTTCTAGTATGTGACACCAAAAGCACAAACAATAAATGCAAAAATAGACAAATTCAGTTTTATCAAGCCAAAAACTTTTGTGTAGCAAATGACACTATCTACAAAGTAAGAAGGTAACTCACAGAATGGGAGAAAATATTTAAAAATTTCATGTCTGATTAGGGATCAGTATCAAAAACATACAGAGAACTTCTAAAACTCAATAACAACAGCACAAAAATAAGCAACCAGATTTAAACATGGCCAAAAGATTTTTCTTCAAAAAAGATACATAAATGTTCTATAGGCACATGAAAAGATGCTCTATTACAGAAATTATTAAGGAAATGCAAAAAAAATCACAATGAAATTCCACTTCATACCTGTGGACTGAACTATGACCATCATTTTCTTCTTCCCAAATTTCTTTCTAAGAGGCCTGGTGAGTGACACCTGCAAATGATAAAATCTCACACAATGGATTGTATTAACCCAGTATATTGTGGTTTAATTTCCAACCTGATTCCCATATAGCATCACATGATAGATAGAAGACCCCTTTATTTTAATGCAAGCTTTCTAGAAATTTTACTTGTATAAAGTAACTTATAAGAGTCCATGTACAGAAACTTGACAAATTCAGAGTGGCAGAAAATGGAATGACGGTTGCCAGGAGGTAAGGGGAGGGAGGAATCAGGAATTATTACTGAGTACATGGTTTCAATTTTACAAGATGGAAAGTTCCTGAGATGGATGGTTGAGATGGTTGTACAACAACGCAGACGGACAGTTAACCCTTAAACAACCTGGGTTTGAACTGTGTGGGTCTGCCTATGAGTAAATTTTTTAAATAAATACAGTTGCCCCTTCCTACTGACAGGCTCCATATCTGCAACAGAAGCTGATCAAAAATACACAATTCACAGATGGGAAATCCATGTGTATGGAAAGCAGACTTTTCTCATCCACGGATTCTACAGGGGCAACTACAGGTCTTGACCATGTATGGATTTTAGTGTCTGCAGGGGTCCTGGAACCAATCTCCATAGACACGAATGGACAATTTCATGTCAGGGAACTGTAAATTCTGCAAATAGTTGAAATAGTAAATTTTATGTTATTTATATTTTATGAAAATTATATAAAGGGCTACCATTCTAACAATAATAAAGAGTAAATGTTGCAAAGAGGAGTACTTACAATGGCACAGACTTCAGGCTGCTCTAATATAGAAGGGTCAATATTCTGAAGTCTCTCAGGTCCTTAGGTAATTAAAATGGGATTATGCTTCAAAGAAATGCTTTTCCTTTCAAATAGTCTCTCTATTGGCTTTGCAGGAAATCACATAACTGCTAAATGGCTGAGTCATCAGGAGCATCGCCCATATTTACAACTTTGAAACTTGCTTATAAAATTTTCACTTGAAGTATTCATCTGCCAAGACCAAACATTGTGAACAATTTGCTTTCCAATAAAAAATCTCTTGTGTTGCTTTTATTCTGAGAACTGAAGTAACTTATAGACTGGAAAATGAAACATGAACTATTCAAATTGTTAGCCTGGTAATTATGATATTTTCTTAAATATCATAATTTCTTAAATTCTTAAGAATTTCTTAAATGATATATATATATATATATATTTGCAAATTATATATATATAAATTTGTATATATACATGTATATTTATATATATGTATATTGTATATTACATTGTATGTAAATATACATATGTATATATGTATGTTTATATATATATATATTTTTTTTTTTCTCTCTGCTGCTTTATGTAAGTTTTCTTCTAGCCTTTCTCAGTTTCACAACCTAGAAATGACTTTCTCAAAAATCTTAGGGCCATCCCTTTGTAATGTAATCAAGAAAGTTGAGGTCTTTTTGTACCAGTCTCCCGGGGGCACAATTAGCAAACACAGAGGCCTAATCACAATGGGTGCAGCACTTTTCTACACCTTATTTCATCATGTAAAGATGCCCCCACATTTTGCTTGGGTAGAGTACCGTTGAATCTTTCTACTCTATTGTGAACATTTCCAGTTCTATTGTAATAGTCCAGAATAATATCTCCCTTGATTGTTTAATTCTTCCTGGTGTAATTTTTCTTTGATAATAGTGGAATTGAAATAGGGCAATTCAATAGATATTTAGATTATCTGTTAGATATTAGATATCCCACATGGCTTATCTGTCAATTAATCTATTGATAAAAGAAATTTTTAAAAAAAGATGTCATGAATTGCATGCAGATATAAAAATAAACTATGCTAAAAAGCTGTTCTATTTAACAGTATAAAAGAACCAAACAGATATTTAACTGGTTAAAGGAAAACTCAAAAGAACACAAATGTTTGTGGAGTAAAATAATACTGAGTTGAATTGCTATGAATATGAAATTGACTTTGGGGAGTAACAAGTCAATTAAATCATTAACAAGACACATTTTATATTATCTTTCACTGCAAAGATTTACAAAATGTTGCACAAAGTTTATGAACAGAAATAGAATTTTTTCTTCTGGAAGGGTACACTATAAACAATGCACAGTTTTGGTATTTTTTTTTGCTAAAATGCAAATTTGTTTTTTATAATGCACAAAGTAGTGAGTGTACAGTGAGCTTGTGCACACACATGCACAAGTGTATGTATTACAAATGTCTTATAAAGTGACAATAATCAAATACATAAAAGTAGCCTTTAGTGACCAATGTAAAGGAAATGGCTCTCATAGAAGTTATCAATGAAACCATAATTGTTTCAATATCACTAGAGGGAAATTTGTCAACATTTTGAAATGACATGTCTCTCAAGATAGCAAGTATACATCTCTAAATTTTTCTTACACAAATATAGGCACAGATATCAGCACCATACTCACTCTTATTTTTAAAATAGCAGTGAAAGGATGAATTAGCATATATGTTTACAGTGCAGGTAAAGGTATAAAATAGCTATATAATAAAGTATTTGTGAGTGATAAGAATATGGCATATCTATTTGTAACTTATAGAATGATACCCTAAATATAATCTTAAGTGAGAGAAATAAATTTCATAGAATGTGAGAGCTATAAATAAATCTATTTTTCCTATGCTTGTAGGGTAAGCTGTCCCTTCTGTTCAGCTGTGTCATCATTACGATTTCTAAATGTTTCCCTTACATAGCTTTCTCCAGGACTATATTTTGATCAATCTCCAGGTAATGCTGTGATCCTTCTCTTATTTGCCTCTAATCTAAGTTGCTCAGGTTTTTCTGTTGTTATTTTTGTTGTTTTGTGGAATTGAATACAAGGATAAAATGACATATGCCTTTGGGGAAATGATCCACTGAGTTGATTCAAAAAACAGCCTGATGGTCATATGGTTTTGATTTCTGAGCCTTTATGGACAAGCCCATTGAAAAACAATCTGAAACGGCATTTAGAGCTCATGAAGAAATGTACAAGACACTAAGAGAAATGTTATTGTCAACAAAGTCTAAAGAAGGTGTTGCCTACTGCATGTGTGGGTGTGAGTCCTCAGTGTAATGCTGTGATATTCATGGCCAACTTTGACCCAAGAGAATGAATGTCGTACATTTCCAATTAGACTTTCATGCATGGGAGAGATGACTCATAATTTTAATCCCTGATATATATATTGTTTTAGTATCCTGACCTATTGGTAAAGGTGCATGCTTGATTAGAAAACATTTGAAACACCCTTGCCATTGGGAGGCAGAGTTGTAAATGGTAAAGGCAGTGAAATGAGCCCCCAACTCAATATAGACTCTCCAAAGGTCAAGATGAAACAGCCCATCTATTTAACTGCCCAAGTATATGAGGCATTCATCCCAGTAGAAGGCAGTTTCATGGCAAAGGCCATAAAAAAAGCAATGTCAGTACATTAAGCCAGTTTAGAGTCTGTATTAATAAAAGTCCATACATTGATATATATGTGAAACACGATATTTTAGAGACTATCAGTCAAGATTTCAAAATTCATGATTTATCTTTAGCATCATGTGATAATTTTTACTCTAAAAAGATTGATAACTATTTTACAAATTAATTCAAGAAGGCTGCTAGTGAATTAGAAAAGGTTCATCAGCAAAAAAAAAAAAAGAGAGAGAGAAAGAAAAAGAAATTTTTAACGTGTTCCTAAAAGAAAATTTTCCCTTACTAAAGTTTGTTGTTGTTGTTTTGTTTTGCTTAGAGAATTAAGGGGTTTTCTTCTGCTGTGCTTAATTTTTAAACTTTCCTCATATTTTCCTTTCTTTAAGCCTTGTCTATAAAGGTCACCTTTAGAGTGGTCATACCTTCAAAAATAAGTGTGCAAAAAACAAACAAAAAAAGCAAAGCAGAACTTGTCACTTCAAAAATAAGATTCGAAAGAAAGTAGAAAAGGAAATAATGATATCATTAGGTTTTCAGAGTTTTATATTATATGTTATTAAATCATATATTGGGACCCAAGAAGATATCTCTAGTTCCACAAAGGAATGTGGCTAAATTTCAGAAATATTTTTATTCACTTCAATTTTGTCAAACAGAAGAAGCTAATAGGGTTTTTAGTAAGTACCAACTATTACTACAAAATGGAGATGAGATGCAACTACCTAAAATACTGGGAATTATTATTTGAACTGTTTAAATAAGGCTTTTAAAAATATTTGTTACTTTTATACTAATTAGCATAAGCAAATTAGTAGATAGTTTCAATTTACATCCCTCTTTAAAACATACTATTACAAATTTCTAAAAATCCCTTTGCTACCATTTACAAATATTTTTGTGTTTGAAGACATATTTTGTAAATATTCTGAAGATAGCATGTGCCTCTTTTGTGGTGCTGACTGTCCTCGAGATTTAATCCTCCTTCTTTAGCTTTCATGAACTCTATTTTTTCTGATTTTCTTATTCATGTCTTTGACCTACACATGGGTCAATGGGATTTATGTGAGATGTTCACTGTATTTGCTAAGCCATCTGCTAGCTTTTTTTTTTATTGTTGGAGATTCATTGAGGGTACAAGATAAGTCACACACTGAGGCCCCACTCCCCTCCCTTCCACCCTCTCTGCTCACTTTTTAACATTCACAAGACATATTCATAATATTTTAATTGCTTGCCAATGAGGAGAACTCAGTGCCATAACCTAATACAAGGAAGAATGGGAAAACTAGCAGTAATTTATGTTATCTCACACAATAAGTTATTTTCCGTGAAAAAAAAAATAATCATGAGTTCTGTATATCTGTAAGAACATAAAATAAAAACATAAATACCAATGTTAAAGGATCTTTAAAGGCTTCACAACACAATGACGCTATTGACTAGTGAAATGAAGCAAGGATCTGCTCAGGAAGCAGAAAGGAAGACTGTTGTTCCTACATTAAAAACAAGAAAACAGAGAAAAATGAGTAAAAAGAGAAATGAATCAATGGCTTCCATTGCTCTGAAAAGCAATTTAGTAACTGAGGGTTCCTTTCACAGTGGCACTAGGTGCGAAATGTTCAGAGCATCATTTTCCCTCTGTGTAAATTCTAAACCTCAAACTGCTAAAGTGTAAACAAAACAGTAACAGTCGTCAGCACAACCCTACACTGGAAGGGGCCTGGGGTGGTCTGAAGTAAGGTTAGGCAAGAGCGTCGGTGTTGGAATGCCCAGGATTACTCTCACCCAAAACTACTCTGCTTAATGTTATAGCTGTCAAAATTGCTAAAGTCATTTTTGTATTAGAGGGAAGTCTACACATATAAAGATCCTAACCTTCCTTAACACTTGATCCAAGTGTCAGTCAGCGTATTATTTAGGAATCAAGATCTTTGCCTTTCTATTGTGCTTGACCTTGTCATAAAACCAGTAAGCAATTAACAGAGAGAATGTGAGCATCTTTACAAAAGAATTTGTATGATTAACTACTCATGAAGAAAAAGATAATAAGATAATATTGACGGAAACTAATATAGAATGTGGAAGGGCTGGGGAGCAAGGAGATGGGTGTAAGGGCAAGATGCTCCCAGATACAGGAAGGCTGATAAAGCATCTGATATTTGAAAACATCAAATGAATAAGGGGATTTGGGTTCTTCAGGACAAGGGTAAAAGAAGTTGTTTAGTCTCTCTTGCAAACCCTAAAGAGGAGTAAGAAGGTCTCAATTATTTTTTAATAATTGTCTTCTACTAAGACATAACAACTTAACATTTATTACTTGTCCTTTTGAGGGTAAGATTTTAAGTCAGATCTTCCCCACACCATTGTTCTCACTGAATGTGTGCATTTTGTGATTGTCAGCAGAGTGGGAGAGCAGTCTTCACCCCAGTCTGAATTATAAATGGGATGTCCAGACTGTCATTGTACAGACACAAATGAGATACAAAAAGATCTCTTGCTTATGAATTAGAACTTTCTGGGGACAAATGGACAGTCACCCACGCTGATCTGAAATGGTTTGATCAAAGGGAATGACAGGTATCTGCTCCTTATGTGGATTGAGGAAAGGCAGAATGAAGGATTTGTGGGAGGAAGTTTGTGTGGTTTGAACTTCTTTGTCAGTTCAAGGAAGGGGGGAACAAATAGGCATTTTATCTGTTTGCCCATAAACAGGGCAAGAAGGCAAGGGGGAAGAGTTGGGCCTAAAAGTGATCAGCATCCAAGTATCAGCAATGGAATCAGACAGCAAGGATAAATAAATGAAAATATTATTTTATTTGGACACAGAAACATCAGGAATTAAATAAAAATTCAGCTCTATACGATTTTAATTTTCCATTTTAGTCATGAGGTCTAGTGGAAACTTTCCTTTATAAAACAATTTCTTCACATAATTCATTTGAGTTATACCTACTCATTCTTGACAATCGCTGCCAATGGCAAATATTTTCTATTCCAAAAGACCTGCCTTGAGTTTCCAAATGGAGTTAACGTTTCCTTTTTGTTGAAGTAGGGACTTATTTATATTTCTATCGTAACATTCCTTATTTGTCTAATTATTTATTACATGTTGTTGAATTGTGTTTTCCCTACTTTTCATGGAATGAAGGTCAAAGTTTATAAAAAGTCCTCATAATGGCTATGCTGGATAGCTACCATTTCTTCCCCGCAACTTTCTCCATCTTTCTTGGATCTCTTCATTTCATGTAAAACACATTGGGTTTTCTTGCCCTATGGATTCTGTTTGGTTTTGGCCAAAGGGGTCCACTATTAGATACATAGGGAAATAGAGTGAGGTCTGGTGATTTATTCCTCTGGCTCCATCTCCTCAGTTCACCTCAGAGTAACTCCAGTCTTCAAGGGAAGTTCACATCCTTCCTCAAGGGAGCCTCTACATTAACTTCCTTCCCACATTTCTGATAAATGCTTCTTCTTTTTATTTTTGGTCAAAACCATAGGATATTATAGCCTGGGATTATAAACCATCTTCTATGATCCACTCAACTCTGTCCACCCTTTGTCAATATTCCTATTATTAAAGTCTTCTTGAAAAGTCTTGAGTATGCCATTAATTTTCTGTTAGGGACATGACTTCTACATATCAAACCAAATTACTGATGTTCTAGACACACCTCTGCAGGAATTATGAGGGGATGGAACAAATGGAATTGGAAACTTTATCTTTTTTTCTCCCTCAGCTTTCTTAAAAGAGCATCATAAATTTAAAAGGAAATCCATTAATAATTTTTACAAGAATAGAGAATAATTTGATTTCCCTACTCCTTGTCACAATAATTTGATTTCCCCTACTCCTTCTTACAATATAGGTTGTTTGCAAGAAGAAAAGCCTAGAAATTGAGTCTCAAATTATAGAATTGTTCAGAAATTATAGTACTGTTATCTCAGCATAGTTTCTTGAATGTGGTATGATAGGTTGATTTATATTGCTGCTGTAACAAACTGACCCAAATTTAGTGATTTAAAGCAATATAAATGTATTCTATTATAGTTTTAGAGGTCATATATTTGAGATTGTGCTTATAAAACTAAAATCAATGTATCTCCAGAGCTGCATTCCTTCTGGAGGCTCTGAGGAGAATCTGTCCCTTGCCTTTTCCGGCTTCCAGAGGCTTCTTGCATTTCTGGACTTTTGTCCTTGTCACTCTGATATCTGCTTCCATTGCTATATCCCCTTCTCTTTCATTTCTTTTTGCTTCCCTCTTATAAGGACCATGTGATGACTTTGGATTTACCTAGATAATCAAGGATCACCTATTCTTTTCAAGATTTCAACTTAATCACATCAGCAAAACCTCTTTTTCATTTAAGGAAACATATTTACAGAGTCTAAGAATTAGGACATACAAATCATTGTGAGGGGGCACATTTTCAGCCTACAACATGTGATAAAGGCCTTTTGGGGACAGAAGAATATGTGAACCCTGAAATTGGGACATTGTGAAAATAAATTCTGATTCTTGCTTATCAAGTGAACAAAGTGAAAACTAAAAATAGAATAAAGAAATTGATCATCTTCTGGATAAATTGTATGTCCAGCATTTAGCAAAAATAAATGGCCTTATATGGAACAAGAGAGTTGCATGTCAGTAGAAGACATTAGTCATTGTGAAGTGAACCAGTCTAGAAGGACCTTTCCAGTGTGGAAAAACTTCAGCAGTAGGAAGTTCTTTGTGGAACACCACCCAGAGCATCCATCATTTGAGAGGAGAGGTGGTGTCACAGGATCAGTGGGATAGGTCATGTCTATGTCAGAGAATGGTGCAGTACGTTGCCATAGAGCAGTGGTTCTTACCTTCCTAATGCCGTGATGTATTTTCATTGCTACAAAGGGGTCGCGGCGACCCACAGGTTGAGAACTGCTGCTAGAGGGTCTGTAAAGCAACCACAGTGCAGTGAAGAAGCCATGTGAATATTTGCAATGACAGCAGCAGGCAAGATGGTGAGCAAGTCTCATTCAAAGAGATCATTAAAACAGTTGCAGGTAAGTAAGATGGTATAGCCCCTTTTCTTCTGACCTGTGTAGCCAAAACCCCGAATAACACAGGGAAGAAGGATGTGTTAAAGAATGGAGCGAGATTCTCTTTGCTGAAAATGGTTTCTTAACTGCAGGGAAGACTTGAGATAGAGCAATGAGGCGGAATTACAGCCAGTGTATATGATATTCAGCTTTATGCTAGAATAAAGCTAGCATATTTTTATGTACTTTTTAATAAGTAAATATACTTTTTCTAATTATAGAAATTACTCTGATATATGCTCAAAGGAATAATAGAAAATCAGAGACAGCACATTCAAAGGCGGTGAATATTGAAAAATATCACCATATTTTATTTTTAAACTTTAAAACTGAGCCCACTATTTAAAAACATTAGCCAGGTTAGCGAATCCCTATTTTTTTTTTTTTTTTAACCTTTACATTCTAATTCCAAAGCCAGCAGGGGTTCTTCCTGTCATCTGAGTTTGATAGGGCTGGGTCTCTCTATCACGTTCTTCCCAAGAAAAAGAGTCTTTGGAATTAAAATGCATCAAGTTATGCTCACATACCTGGTGGATATTTCAAATAATAGAATTTGTAAAATCTCTATTTTTATACTTACCTTAATGTAGGAATTATAGAAAATGAAATACAGAAGAGTTTATACTCATCAGTTTATAAATCTAACCCACTTCTGGAAGTCCTGATATTACTAGATGTACTTTAGGAATCGCCCTATAAATTAGGTTTTCATTAAATTGTAGCAATTAATGTATTATTGCTTTAGGTGTTCTAATTTATTGGTTTGGTTTGGAAACTTGACAAAAATGTCTACAAACCCTTTCAACAATGAGGGTAAAGACCCCTGGTAGTAGTAACTTTTGTCCTTTTATTTCAGTGATTTTGTTCAGTCTGGGCTTCAATTTCTGCTAGGATTCACAGGTAGACAAATATTTGAATATGGAAGACACATTTATCATTGAAACTATTTTACACACCCATAAATGTGTCCTCCTCTTTCCCCCCAAAGCACTCACATAATTTTATAGCTTTAAGAGTAAAAATAAGAAACAGTTTGTAGAAAATGTTTTGCAAAATCCTAAGGGTCATTAAAAAATCAAAAGTCTCCTATGTCTAATTTTAAGAATTAATGATGAAAGAAGGCAAGAAATACACATAACTCACCTGAAGTGATCAATTTTGGGGATAAATTACCTAATTCGGCCGAGACTTTTAATTTGTGGAAGAGATAACTTACCTTGGAAGGGGCCTTGCCCTGTTTCCAAAGGGAATAACACTTTACTCTTCTTTTCAGGACCTGACGCTCACATCTGACAACAATTAAGAGAAATGGAGCCACTTAGCCTCCTGAACCACAGCAACCACAGGAGAGCACAGAATTGGAGAAGGAAATGTTAAATGATAGAGTACAAATGAACCATTTTATTATTCAGCATTTCAGATAAAGCATTTCAAGTCCAGTATAAGAAATAAATGTTTTCAAGGAACATTACTTTGACTACTAATTATGTGACTTGTTACTTACAGTACCAATGACCTTGACTTTTCAGATTTTGTGAGCAATTTTAATTTAGAGCTATATTGCTGGCAAACCACACAGCTTCAGTAAGTCAATTAGAGATGATCAGCAAGTTCCTCTAATAGAATTGCAAATTCCAGTGTCTTTTCCCAGTATTTTTGACTTAAGCAAGATCCATTATAGGCTAGGCAAGCATTATCAGTATTTGAATTTTTCTCAGCCAATTTTTCTTTAACTCCAGAGAACTAACACTGCCAACTATTTCTCGGAACATGTGTCTGTAATTCCCTTACATGACTCCTGGGTCACTGAGAAACTGTTAACATTTAGTGAACTTTACACAATTAGCTCTGTCTTTTGGGTTTTCAAACTCATTTTCCTTATCCTTATATTGTATATGGGAAAGGAAAATTTACAGGGGAAATGTAGCCTTGCGGTCTTCTTCATTAAAGTCTCCCAGGGCACGTTACAATCGTTAAAAGTTATAATTAGTACTGAAGTACATTCAACTCCTAAAAGGATCATTTTTTAAACTAATAACTTTTTTAACATCTGTATTTTAAAGTCTCAAAACAGTTTAAGTACTCCTGACTTCAACAGATAATGACTTCCTAAGCATGAAGGAAAGAAACTAAAGTGTTTTTAAATGGTCTGAAACATATTTCCTGATCCCCTCTAGATTTTGTTCATTGAAAACAGTCAACTATTTTTGTAACTGAAACAGTGTTTCTTTATTTTAAAAAATTGTTAGGTAAAGAGATAAGCAAAAAGGCTATGGTAAGAGTTATAAATTTTACTCCATATCTTAAGCATGTTACTAATTAAAGTTAAGTCTTTATGTTCATCTCCTCTTTTTTTTTCCCACTTTTGGCCGGGGCCGGGTTTGAACCCACCACCTCTGGTATATGGGGCGGGTGCCCTACTCCTTTGAGCCACAGGTGCCGCCCACCTCTGTTATGTTTTTAATGAGTTTTGCATTTAATGGTAGACATGATTTCTTGGGAAACAAAGGTATATACACGATCTCCCCAGTCGTCATCCATTTGGGTGTGTGACACTTGACAATGTCATTATCAAAGACTCTAAAGGTCTAGTAATTTGCATTATTCGAATGCTAACAAATGTGTGTTCCATACTTACATGGATACTAGTTGGAGATACAACTCTTCTGGATCAAAGACAAAAAACACATCAATAGCAGTAGCCAAAGTATTGTTTTCTCGCACTGATCCTTCACCAAGGCAAGGCTGACAGATGTGGACAATAAAGGAGACCTTTTTAGATTAAGAATATTTGCTACATAGATAGAAAAAAAAAAGGCAAGAAAAGCAAAAATGCCTATTTTACATGTCACCTGTCCTATAGAAAGGCACTGAAACAAAAGGGGTCAGATGACATGTAATGTGAGTGTTCGACACTGTTGCTGAAGTGCTGATGCCATGCCGTAGACAAGCAATTATAGAACCCATAACTTTACCCTGAAGAAGTGAGCCGGATAGCCTCAGACCTCATCAGAAACCAGGAGGCTATGATAATGTTGTCTCTGGTAATCTCCCAGGGGAATGGGGATGCAGGCGGAAAACAGCCTTGTAACATCACTACAATTTTTTCTATGATCTGTGTTCTCAGAAAATCACAGAGCAGTCTACCAGACTTCCATCACCTGCACTGAATTCTTGCCTGTGCAGTCGGTATAGGGAATACCAGGTTACCATGGTGCCATCGTGGAGTCAATTCTCCCAGATTTCCTAAACTCCAATTTTCATAGACAATGTAGTAATAAACCCAGGTTGAATTACACAAGAGATACCCCGAGATTAGGAGAACCCCAACCTTTTAAAATGTGCTGCAAGTAAATATACCTGCCTTTTATTGCAGAAGGAAACAGTACATTAAATTTATTAGACACCAAAAAACTTTTGGAAGGAGATACTATATCTCCCAAGGACATTTACCATATAAATACTTCACATGTTCAGTGCGCATGTAAAATGTAAAAGTTAACGAAGAATTGTCTACTGATATTCATGTTTTAAGAATACAATGAATAAATGTCATTGCTTGATGAAGCTTCTCAGAAAGATTTTGCTCTCCTAACCAAAATGAATTCCGCAGGTTGAAACTTCATTGTCCCTACAGCTGACATTTTTCCTCGCACAGAATTAATAATATAATATAATGCCTAATGTACTGGAGGGACCAAGGGTCCACAGCAAGAAAATGTGCACAGTGAGGATGGAAGGACAGAAAATTAAGAATATACTGCCAAAAAGATATTAAAGCATTTTAAATGTCCTCGATTGCCGTTCTCCTGTTTTGGTATGAATGTGTCTGCCTGCGAATGCACGTGCATGCCTGAAAGAGCTTGAAAAAGAGACAAAGGCAGAAGGAAGATGCTATTTGCTTAAGAAAAATAAGCCGATTCATTTGTTGCTTGCAGTTGAAAACATACCCAATCAATACAACTTGAAATCAGAAGAAAATGTACCTTGACACCCTGATATAAATGCTAATTGAGTCTACCTTGCCCACCCTACATTTTGAATGGAGCCAGATTCCCACTTGATGTTATTAGCCTGAAATTGATATTACTGCCCTTCCCTTAACTGTGTGAATTTAGAAAATACACTTAAATCTTCACAAAGCCATTTCCTCTTATATAGTATTTGGGGTAACATTATTTCATTGGCTTGATGGTAAGATTAAACGAAGACAAATATAAATATATCTCTTGGGGCCCACAAAGATGCTCAATAAATTTCAGCTGCCCTGATAGCAAAAGGCTCTGCTAAGTTTTTGTAAAGATAATGGTGCTTAAAATGGTTTTTATTCAACATGCAGTGCAAAAATCTTTTACTAATTTCTAACCACACCATTCCATTCAAAAGCTTGAGATGGGCCCGGGTGTTGTAGCTCATGCCTGTAATCTTAGCACTCTGGGAGGCACAGAGGGTGGATTGCTTGAGCTCAGGAGTTCTAGACCAGCCTGCGGAAGATGGAGACCCCTTCTCTACTACAAACAGAAAAATTAACCAGATGTTGTAGCAGGCATGTTTATTCCCAGCTACTCAAGAGGCTAAAGTCAGATGATCAATTGAGCCCAGCAGTTTGAGGTTGCTGTGAGCTATGATGCCATAGCACTTTACTGATGGTGAGGGAGTGAGACTCTGTCTCAAAAAAAAACAAAAACAAAAAAAGTTTAAGATAATTTATATATATGTGTGTATATATATATATATATATATATATACATAATATATATATTTAAGATAATTTATATATATGTGTGTATATGTATATTTAAGATTATTTATTTATATATATATGTGTATATATATGTGTGTATGTATATATATATTATATATATATGTATATAAAATATTACAAAATATGACTCAGGGATGTAAAATATGTATATATATATATATATATTAAATACACACACACACACACACACATATATATATATATGTATATATTTTATATCCCTGAGTCACATTTTGTAATATTTTATGTTTATAAATTTTAGTTCCAAATAGAACAACATTAATTTAGTTGTCTTTTATTTTAGCAGAACACAAACTAACTTAGTTAATTTCTTTACAAAGTCTTGGCCAAAATTAGGTATTTTAACTTATCCACAAACTAAGTAATACTGTATTTGTTACTTTTTGTTTTCGTAATCTTTGTAATTTTTCTCATACATAGCACTATTTTAGGCCAATGTATATTTGTCTACGGTGTGAATATAAGAACTGCTTTTAAGGGCAAGAGATAACTTGAAGTATGGATGGAGTAATATATTTTTAAATTTGGAATACTTTTGAATTCACTAATCTAACATTTTTAGGGTTTTGAATCTATGTGCATGAACAATATTGGTCTGAAATTTTTTTTTTTTATAATGTGTAACTGATTTTCTCCAGGACAATGCTGGCCTCATAGAATAAATAAGGAAATATACCTTCTGTTTCTAACTTCCGAGAGAGATGGTAGAGTGTTGATGCAATATCTTCTTTAAATGATATTTACATAAATATTTAAAAGTACAGAAATATATGAAACCTTTCATAAAGAATGTAGAGAAAAAGTAGATAAAGATTAGATAATTATATCCCAAAGCAGTTGTCAATGAGCTACAATGATTATGACTTTACAGTGCTTGTCAGAAGATAGAAGATACTCCTATTGTAGTACTCCAATCCGAAAGAACTGAGGTATGAAATTGTGCTTAAATCACTGGCGTGGATATAAAACAAGAATTGTCAATGTGAAAGAGAAAGTAAATGTTATCAGCCATTGGCCTAACTCTGAGATCTAGCCAAATGGTAACATGTTGTATAAAAGAAATTTGAACTCAGTAACTGTACATTATTTGTCAAATGCAGCCCTAACTATAACAGTAATCCTAGGAAATGTTGGGGATTTAAGTCCCTGTACATACATAATTCACAGAAGTATAGGTGCTAAAGAGGAAGAGAGCTAACAAAATTTTATTTTTTTCTTTCCAGCACCCTGCTACTTTCACAAGACTGTGCCACTTTCCTGGCTGGGAAGCCAGAATGCTGGTGAAAGGTATCAGATGAGAAATTTCAGAAAACTTCTGCTTCTTTTTGATAAGCTCATTCCAGGAAACAGCATTATTCCTTAGTTCATTTTACTATTAATTATTGGAAGTTTGGATGGTTGGATAGATGGATGGATGGACTACTATCACAAACGCCAGACTTAAGTTTGTCAGAGAAAGCAATTCTGTATCTCTTTTATCATTTCTTGTAACTCCTATGGCCAAGATCTCAAGATCTTGAGTTAGTGTCGAGAGAAAGGGCAATCCAATTAAAACAAAAGGTCAGTTGTCTAAGATGCCATGGTCCTACTGAGCACGGCTTGGATCTTCTAATATAAATGAAATTGGAACTTGAGTTAAAAGGGGTATTCTCACTGCAGCAGAATCCAAACTCTGGCAGTGCCTCTGGGAGGGCCCTGCACATTAACAAAGTCAGGTTTCATGGCAGTGTATCACCTTCAGTTCTGCAATTTAGACGAAATTAGTGAACGACAATTTGCATGAATGCTAAAGGTAGACAGTGGTATGGGCTTGGAATGTTCTCCACTAAGAGATACAAATTGTATATATTGCTTCTAAAATATATGATAGTATATAGCTTTATGTTCTATAACTGATTTGAGCTTCTGTAAGAGTTTTCATCCCATTCTTAGAAAGTGCCAGGAAAAATTATGAAAGATACTGAAATAGACAAAAGGGACACTTTTTTACCTTTCAGATTATCCTTGCCTTATGTTGACTCTGAGCTACTTTAAAACTCTAAAAGTTGTAGAACACTGATAGTAACAGCAATGATTTTAGTCTATGAAAAACAAATTGTTTCTGGTGGAAATATATTTACATATCATTCTGTGGATACTGACTAATGTTTTACAAATTGATTTTACCTCTCCTAACAACCTGTAAATATGTATATTTTTAAAAATTGTTTTTTGAACTTGTTATAACACCTTACTGGTTACCTCATTAATTGACGAATTAATCTAGTCTTTGCAACACAAAGAAAAGATATTTCTGCCAGCTAATCATTTAGGTCTGGTGCTCACTTTTGCAAAATGTTATTATTTATTGATTCAATTTTTTAAATAAATATAGGCTGATTTAGATTATTTCCTCTTATGTACATTTTACTAATTTTCATCTTTCAAGAAATTAGTCTATTTCATCCAAATTATCAGATTTACGGGCATTGATTTTCTTATATTATTCCTTTATTATCCTCTAATTCCCACGAGGGAGAAATGAGGACCCATTTCTTATTCTGATATTGACAATTTGTGTCCTCTCTTTTTTCTTATTTAGCTTGGCTAGAATTTTATTAATTTTATTGATATTTTTGAAAACATAGCCTTTATTTTCCATAAAAAATTCTCCATTGTTCCTTTATTTTTTTATATTTTCCTATTGCTTTTCACTGTGTTTTCAATTTCATTGTTTGCTCTGCTCTAATTTCTATTTCTATTTGCTGTGTGCTTAAATTCTTCATCTTTTTTCTAGTTTTCTAAAGTGAGAACTTTGATTTGGGAATTTAGAGCTTTTGTCTTTTCTTGTATACATATCTGATGCTACAAATTTCTTTCTAGGCACTATTTGACTCTGTCTCACAAATTTTGACCAGTAGCATCATCATTTTCATTTAGTTCAAAATATATACATTTTTAATTTGTCTTGTGACACCTTTGACACAGGTGTTATTTAGAAATATGACTTCGTTTCCCCTGTTGCTATCTTTCCTTTTGCAGAAAACTCTTTAAGTCCTTTCATTTGCTTCTTCTAAGTATTCAATTTCCATTTTCTCCCAAATCAAACTGATGATTCTTTTTGTTTGAAATCATGAAAAGCCCCATAAAGACATATGAAGTAAGCAGAAACAGGTTTTGTAAATAACTATGTTTGTTAATTTCAAGAATTAAAAAAGGATACTAACATGAATTTTGGCAGAAAACTCAACTATTTTCAAAATGAGTAAAGGGAAAGTATAGTGCTTAAAATGTACTGAAATTACAGATTTAATGGGTCACATTAATAGATGCTACTGAACTGAAAATTAGCAAAATTGAAAATAGTTCTAAACATATCCTCAATTACACATTGATAAAAAAAAAATAAGGAAAATACAGAAAAAGCATCCAGAATAGTGTGAATAGATCTAGTTGATTGTGTACTTAGATTTCTAGATGGACAGGAAAGAGAATGAGGCAGAAGCCATCTTCAAAGAAGATTATGGCTGAAATTTCCCCCCAAATAATGATAATAAAACAAACTTTACTGGCCAGATATGGTAGCTCACACCTGTAATTCTAGCCTCTGGGAGGCCCAGGCAGGTGGATTGCCTGAGCTCAGAAGCTAGAGACAAGCTTGAGCAAGAGTGAGACCCTGTCTCTACTAAAAATAGAAAAATTAGCAGGACTTTGTGATAGGCCTGTGCAGTTGCCTCTACTGAGGAGGCTGAGGCAAGAGGATCACTTGAGCCCAAGAGTTTGAGGTTGCTGTGAGCTATGATGCTGCAGCCCTCTGCCTAGGGTGCCAGAATGAGACTGTGTTTCAAAAAACAAAACAAAATAACAAAACAAAAAATCCTTCCAGCCACAAAATCAAGAGACTCTAAAAATTTTAAATAGGGTGACTTGGTTCAATTACTCAGCAGAACTAGCAAGGTCTGTCAAAGCCAAAGTGTGGTACAATTAGAGAGCAGAAGCGGATACAGACCAAAAGCAAAATGGGAACAGGACGGGTGATGTGAATGGAAAGCAAAAGTAAATTCACAGAGGCTTTAACAACGTAGAGAAAGTTCGGGCAAAGTTCCAAGGAAGTGGAAGTAAGTGGGTCTCTCTCACAAGTGAGAAGAGAGAGACCCCAACATCAAAGGAAGTATAAAGGCACAAATATCCTCTTTCTCTCCCTTTAAAAATTTTTTTGTAACTTTTTCACTGGTCTCTCTGCATCTTCAGGCACCTTTCTCCCTTGCTATGGTGACTGATTACCTGGATTACCTCATACTCACAGAATCTTCCGTTTTAGGGGGAGAATTTCCAAGTGCTGATCTAGCTGTTGATTTTACCAATACTTGGGGTATTTATGGTATGTAGTGTTCACCTTATGTCTAAATATGGACCCAGTATTGTGTGCAGGACATGCTTAGTTAAATTCATCACAGTATTCCCATAATTTTTCCATGGTTTATTTAGCAGTCCAGGCTTCCCTCCCATTTGGCTTGAAGACCTTCTCATTGTCCCTTCTCAAGTAGAAATAAATTGCACTTAGTAACATTATATGATAATTGTTACAAACAAAACACAAAGAGAACAAGAAGGGGGTTGTGGATTCTGGACAGAATTTCAAAGGAACATCAATAAAGTGCCTCCTCGAAGGAAACAATGGAAACTCAAAGACTGCAGAATTATGTTCAAAAGTGCTAAAGAAAATAACCTTCAAAGTAGCATGAAGCCTAAATAAAGATATTTTCAGTCAAATAAAAATGAGGAAAATTCATGGAACTGCTCTAAAAGTAATGTAACAGGATATTCTTTTGTCAGAAAGAAATTTTAACCTAGATGTCAATGTGAAGATAAAGAATAAATGATGAGTAGTGTAAAGATTTCACAAAGTGGCCAATTTAATGAAATATTAACCACATGAGACTATAATAAAATGGTCTATGAATTTTACAACACAGCGGTAATTACAAAGCAGAATAACAATCACATGCAAGTCAGAAAGGGAGAAAATGGTATGTTAAAGTGTTCTGAGGTCCTTCATTACCCAGGAAGTGGTAAACGCACTACATAAAATTCAATTCGAACAGGAAGTGCCCAATTCCATCTCTGGAGTGACCATTAAAAGAAGAGTGAAAGGCTACACGAATACAAGCAAAGGTATAGGGGAAACACTTACTAGTTAAATAATCAAAAAGGAGCTGAGTAAAGAAAGACAAAAGGTCATAAAACAGATTAAATACACAGGAATAAATAGTAAGATGGCGTATTTAAACCCAAAGTATGTTAGTAATTATATTGAAATTAAAATAACTAAAAAAATGAGGACACACTATTTCAGGATCCCTTTTAACTAAATAAAAATATTCATTTAATAAAAATATGAATAAAGAAATGTCAATGAAAAGATAGTGAAAGGCATTATACATATATATGTGTTTATATATTGTATATATTATATGTATACTATATATATATATATACTATATATATATATATATATGAAATTTTGAGACAAAGCCAAATGTGAGAAGAGTGAAAATAGATTATATAGACTCTGACAAGGTGATAGTAATACCAAAAAAAAGACAAGGAAACAGTGAAAAAGAGAGAGATGAAAAAGGTAGAACAAGCTTTTTGACATTCAATGAAAAATAAACATTGAAAACCAAAGAATGGAAAGATCACAAACCAAACAGTGGAAGCCTGTGTCATAAAAGGTAGGTTTTATCATGAAATAGCAACTTTCCTATAAAATAATTATATGAGAAAAACAGAAAACATTTCAAATACTAAAATACTTGTACCAAATTTTCCACATTCTTCTGTGAAAATTCAAATTACATATTAAAAATCAAATATAATATACAATATATTTTCCATAATATATGAGCCAAAAACAATCATGAATTTTATCAATCAATAGAAATTGGTTCAACTCATCTTTCAAAAGAAAAAAATAAATTTCAAATTAATTCAGAAAGCAAAACACAGTTCTACATGCTAAACAAAAATACGCCAAAACAAAGTATTATTATTCAATAATAATTTTGAAACAAAATTATTGAATTATTATTCAATAATAATTTTGAAACAAAATTTTCAGGGAAAAACACAACAGACAACTTAAACCAAACTTACGCAACTATTAGAAACTTCACATCTGACAAAGTGAGCTAATATTGAATAAGTTGCAGTGGGATTTTTATAATGTTAATAGCCACAATCACAGTGGTAACATTAATGGGTTTTGATAGATATGCATAAACAATTCAGCAGTCACCTTCAAAGAACTGAGATTACAGCATGAACAAGAAGAAAGACATAGAAACTGTCTACCAACTCTCTCTTCCAGACCTAAAGAACTTTCACTCAGCTTCTCAGACTACCAACAGCTACCAATCCAAGTTGTTAGCCTTCTCTTGAAATTGTCTTGGCTGGAAGGAGTTGCTCCTGCAAGGGTACGAACCCATACGAGTGACAGAATATATCCAGAGACCAATCAGTGAAGGAGTATAAATCCCTGCCCTGTGCTACATAGCACAAGATAACTCCCTGGGTCACTGTCTTAGGTTTGCTGACTAAAGCCTCTGTGAAGACAGCCATCACAGCCCAGCTGCTTCCTCCAGCCAATTCCAACTCTTTCCATTTCTTCACTAAGAGCACTCCTTGATAAACTTTCAGTATATTATTTTGCTTTAGATCTAATAGGCACAAATTGAGTAAAGAAGAATACTTAAATAGCAATCAATTAGGAAATTCTTATAAATATATCCACTTTTGCATTCTAATGCTGGGAAATATCCTTTTTGTGCGCTCATGGAACAGTCTATTATGTGAAATTCAGAAGTGAGAGAAAAAGATAGATTCTGCAATCCAAAAATAAATAAAAATACAAATAAAGGTAAATTATAGAAAAGCAATAGGCAAAGGAAGGCTTAAAGACAAATATTTTCCATCAATATCACAGACAAAGCTTTACTATTCCCCCTATAAAGAATGCTCTGGAAAATGGAGAGGAAAAAAGGAATAAGCTGATAGAAGAAAAAAAAAAGTAGGGAGGAGACAGCGCCTGTGGCTCCAAGGAGTAGGGTGCTGGCCCCCTGTGCTGTAGGTGTTGGGTTCAAATCCAGCCCCGGCCAAAAACTGCCAAAAAAAAAAAGTAGGGGGGAAAGACAGTGAATAGAGAAAAAAAGAAAATGATTCTTACGCACATGGAATTACGGTTAACTCATCAACAACAATAAAAACAAAATGTGAAACTCCATTGTGGTATCAGATCATCTCTAACCAAATTGGCAAAGTCCAAAAGATTGCCAATATACTCTACTGGCTAGGTTGTAGAAAAATGGAATATATATATATTTATTTATTTTGTGGGGAGATTGAAAAATATTACTTCCCGGGAGTTGAATTTGATTCACTTCTATGAAGGGTGCATGGGGGAAGATCTAAGGAAGGAGTCATATCTTGATGTGCTTGCATTGCTAGTAATAATTATTTTATACGTTTGAAACTGATACTCCATTTATCAATTGTTAGTTGATTAGAAATATTATTAAGAATAGGGAACAAAGTCTAGACAAAGGGGGACAGTCATGGGGATTTCAATTTGGACTGATTTTCCAGGCTCCAGCACAAAGTGTGAGATGCTATCACTTTGCTATTTCTGCAGCCTGGAGTGCTGCTTACAGTTGCTGCACAGCAGCTGGCTGAAGGCTTTGAAGCTGTTTTCTGCAAGGGCAAAGCTGTGTGCTCTGAGGGAATGGTTTTTGGGAGTTAAGAATGTGAATTCTTTAAACTATGTCCAACTCAGGAAGATTTGCTCCGGACCAGATGAGAAGAACGATCTCTTTTCTTCTGTCACCTTTATCGGGCTGGGAGAGTCTATCTGTTTGGATCTGAGGCTGTCAGAGTATTAAAACACCTCATCTGTGGTGTGGGACTGTGGGTCAGCTAGGATATGGTCCCTGAGCTGGCCTCCGATTGGCTTCCTTATCAAGACTTCGTTTGCATTAAGACATAATACTTTGAAGCAGTAAACACTAACAAGTAAATTCTGCAATTAACTTAATCAGCTGCAGAGTTAGTCCAGTTAGTAGGAATGCAAGCCCATCAAGAACCTTGTGGGATTGTTTGCCTTGCTCTCATAGATTTATGACTGTAACACTGATACAGAGGTAGCCTGATACTCGGGGCGGCATACGAAGCCTCAAGAAGAAGGGTGTGCTGCCTCCTGAGCTCCGTTGCTCTTAAAGCTCTTTGTTGTGTCTATTATTTCTCTATATTAATACTTTATAACTCCTACTAATAATTTTCTTCAGTCTCCTCATACCACCAGGCCTCTAGGAAGTAAACCCATTGTGTATTGTGGCTGGTCCGGGACACTTCTACAAACAGAAAACAATTTTGTGCACACGGGTATTGTTGTTCTATTATTTATAGTGGTAAAGACTGAAAAAAAAAACAAAAAAACTTAAATATCACAATTAGTATTTAGTTGGATAATCTATGATATGTATATACAGTGGGGTACCAATTGATGCCAAAATAAATGAGGAAGCTGTTCACTGAGAATTTTATTTCTAAGCTATACTGCTATGTTAAAAAGTAGATGACGGGCTTGGTGCTCTTAGCTCAGTGGTTAGGGGGCTGACCGCATACACTGGGCCTAGTGGGTTGGAACCCAGCCCGGCCTCCTAACCAACATCCAAAAAATATCTGGGCATTGTGGCAGGGCTCCTGTAGTCTCAGATACTTGGGAGGCTGAGGCAAGAAAATCATTAAGCCTAAGAGTTTGAGGTTGCTGTAAGCTGGGACACCACAGCACTCTACGGGGGTGACATAGTGAGACTCTGTCTACAGAATTGTTTGCTACAATTATGTAAAACAGAAGAAGAAATAAGCCAAATGTCATTTTCCTGTTTTTTTTAAAAAATGTTAAAATAAAAAATATTGAGAATTACTTCAAGGAGGAAAGACAAAAAGGGTCAGGGTAATGGATGAAAGTAATATTTCTCTGAATATACCTATTTTAGAGGGCTTTTGTTTTTGAACCATTTCAATATTTTACATAAAAAATAAAAATAAAAATTTAATCATTAATCATTAATCAAAAATAACATTTCATCATTAAGAAGAAAAGCAAGCTTAAAATTTAGCAAACAGAAAAAAATGAATCTAATCATGTACAGTAATTATAACACAAAGAGACGCTAAATGTTTTGTAATGAATTTAAACACAGTACTCTGAGTACATACTCTTTGTGAAATACATTCTAAGGGCAAAAGGTATTATCAAATAAGTCTTAAGCTGCAATATTAGTATTACAATTTTAAAAGTCTTTTAAGAGTATAATAAGATAACGCAAATCAATACATATGTTAATGTTACTAATAGAAGTAACATAGTAGAGAAAAAAATACATGTAAGTATGAAATCACCAAGGATATGAAAAATTTAAAATATTATTTTTGGAAATATTAATACAAAGTAGGTTTTTGTTGTTGTTGAGACAGATTCCCACCCTATGCCCTGAGCAGAATGCAATGGCGTCATAACTCACTGCAACCTCTGACTCTGGCTGTGGGCATCCTGCTGCCTCAGCCTCTGGAAGCCGCTGTGATTCCAGGGGCTCCCAGCAGTGCCTGGCTAGGTTTTTCATTTTTTTATGGGAGAGGGTCTCACTCTGGCTCAGACACAAGTCTCAAACTCCTGAGTTCAAACAATTCTCCCACCTTAGCGTTCCACAGTGCTGGGATTACAGGTATGAGCCACTGTGCTGGCCAAAGTAGGTTTTAAAAGATACAAATATAAGGATTTCTGGTTTAAGCTTGAGAATGCAAAGAGCTTGGAAGTTGTACTCCATTTCTTACAATAAAAAACATGTTGCAAACTGAAAATCAGTGACCCATTTTGGACTTCCAAATACAGAGACAGGCACATTTAAGGAAAGCTTCTTACCTGGCCTTCCTGTCTAAACTGAGGAAGAAAAAAAGCTAAGAGATGCTTATGAAGGCCACACCTCAGTGACAAAATTCCACTTGAATTTAACTGCAATATTGTAGAAAGCTTCCTCTTTCCCATGCCATATCACCAAAGAGATCCAGTATACTAATATTAAATAGGTGCTACAGTTTAAATACCTGTAAGCTCCCGTCTAGCTAAGGAGGAGTTCTTAGAGAAGTCCAAAGGAACAGAGGAGACTAAGCAGGGCCACTGAAGAATTTGAGACCTTTGGTTTCTATGGCTACAGCAGTCATCAAAAACGCTCCACATCCCGGTCAGAACGACAAATCTTCACTCTAAAGCCTGCTGATCTGCAATTCGATTACTTAATACATCACATCTAACATTCATCTAAAAATTATAAGGTACACTAAAATAAAGAGGAAAAAATGGTCTGATGCAAGCATGGAAACAAACATAGATGATACAGATACTGGAATTATCTGACAGAGAATATAAAATAGCTATGTTAAAAAAATAGTATGTCGAAAAAAGTAAACAGCCTGCAAAAACAGGTGAGAAATGTGAGGGTAGAAATGGCAACACTAAGAAAGAGTTAAAATTATGTGCTATGAATAAAAAACACTGTAATAGAAATGAAGAATCCTATTAATGAACTCTTTAGTAGACTCAACATATGCTAGGAAAAAAATCAGTGGCCTTTAAATTATGTCAACAGATACAACCCCCAAAAAGGGTTGTAAAATGTAAATGAATTAAATAATAATAAAAAAAACGTGGACTAGAACACCAAAGAGCAATGAGACAATTTCAAAAGGCATGCAATGTGCCTGATGGGAATACAGAAAGGAGAAGACAAAGGAGATAAGGCATAATAAATATTTAAAGCAATGATCACTGAATATTCTCCATGATTAATGACACACTCTGAACGCAGATCCAAGAGTGCACACAGCACCACGCAGGATAAGTTCCAGGAAATGCAGACCTAGTCATATCAAATTCCAAGTACAGGAAAACAAAGACAAATTCTCAAAATAAGTCTGATAAAAAAATCTACCTTATGTGAGGAATAGGAAAATGAAATATAGTTGACTTCTCATCAGAAAATATACAAAAAAGAAGGTAGAATTTACCATGTGTCTGTATATATGTGTATGTGTGTGTGTTTTATCCATGTGTATATGTGTGTGTGATTTGTATGTGTAATTGAAAAAAGATATTCATTCTACACAGGAGACTGGAATTTTACATTAGCATAATAATTCTTCAAGGTGAAGAAGAAATAAAAACCTTTTCAGATTAAAACTTAGGGATTTCACTGCTGGAAATCCTGCAAGACATTGTTAAAAAGTTCTTTATAAAGATGAAAAATGGTAGGTTTCAGAAACTTGTATCTGCTGGGGTTCTGCCCCAGGGGCAGGTTCCTTTAAGACCTGTGGAACTAGTGACCATTGCTGGGAAAAATGAAATTATGAGTAGCAAGAGATAAAGAGACAGGGCAAACAAAATAGAGTTTTAAAAGGTGGGCACAGGCAGGGACTACCAGCTTATGGAGCTTCAGTGAGTGGCACTGAGCACTTGTTCCACTCAGCTTTTATTGAAGGTTATTTTCCTATTTAGCTGAGAGGATAAGCTGAGGAAGGGAATAAAAATGTCAGCAGTTTCTCTGAGTAAGCATGTTAGTTCTTATTCTATCTATACTCATTAACATTAAGGGTCTGGGCAGCCTTGAGAAATCCGGAACCTGAGCCTTGTACGTGGGCAGCCTTTTGTCTATGGTCACTCAGATTCCTTGGCGGAGATTAGACCCCTCTAGTTTCTTTATGGAACAGATGCATTGGCATCAGTTCTCCTCTGAAGAATTGGTAGAAAAGAGAAATTTTCCCCTATCTCCACTTGGAGGCGTTTCCCTCCATGGTTAGGCACAAGTTCTCCAGCCCGTATCTCAGGGCTAAAGCTGTTCCCTTTATCTCTGCCCTGGTGATTATAACAAAGCCTCACAATGGGTATTTGCTTCTGGAAGGTTGTTGACTGGTGACTGAGCAGGGGTTGGCCTGGTTAATGTTCCTTTCCAGGCCTTGCTGGAAGGTCCTGCTACAGCCATTGCTCTTCAGAGTGCTTACAGACCCAGCAGGGGTGTTTATAAGCTGTATCCCTTATAGGCCAGGCTTTCAGTGAAAGCAGAAACTGCCCAGACAAGTAATTCAGTTGTTATATTAAAAGTAAGCTAGCTTATAATTGGGTTATAGCTTTCCTACGAAAGCCATAAATTAGTTTCATAGTTTCATAGTAGGGCTGAGTACATTGGATACCTTTTCTTCCATTCTTGAGATACTTTACTAAGAAGAATATGTTCCAGCTCCATCCATGTAAACATGTAAACATGAAAGAGGTAAAGTCTCCATCTTTAATTTTTACATGTTTGTCTCTTAAACATATTGCTTAATGTTGCTTATCTTTGAACTTTATAAAAGTAGCATCATACCGTATGATATTTCTAATGACTTGGTCTTTTCATTCAATCTTGTGTTTATAAGATTTGTTTATGGGGTGGTGCCTGTGGCTCAAAGGGGTAGGGCACCAGCCCCATATGCTGGAGGTGGTGGGTTCAAACCCAGCCCTGGCCAAAAAAAAAAAAAAAAAAGATTTGTTTATGGTTGGTCTATTTAACTCTAATTAATTTATTTTCTTTGCTGTATAATATTCCATTGTGGGACTATATCCTACTTCATTTAATTCTTCTTGACATTTGGATCATTTCCAGTTTTGGTTTCTCCAGATATTTTTTACATATCCCAGTGAATATATCTAACAGTATGTCTAAGGAACCTACTAAGGAGTGGAATAATAAATCACAGGGTATCCAAATGTTCAATTCTATAAAATAGTGGCAATTGCTTTCCAAAGTGGTTGCAATTTATATCCCCACAATCCCCTTCTTCAACCTCTGTTTCAATCTTTTAGAAAACCAACAACAGGACTGAAAAAATGATGAATAAGATTTGATGTAAGTCAGGAAAGGGTACAGAAAAAGATTGCACATGGGATTGCTGCCTATACCAGGAAAGCCAGCATAGAATCTTCCTCCTACCTGTGTCTTTAATCACTGATGACTCAGCCCAGCCCTTAACTACACACAACTACGAAAACTCCACCATGGCTGCCTAGGCCTCAGAGTTCTTCTCATCTTTGACCTCACTCCTATTGCCTTGCCAGTGGCTTGTGGTCTCCATCCATGACTTTGTTCCTATGTATAGTCAGTCAAGAAGAACTTCTTGAACACCTATCGTATGCCAGATGATGAAGGTACAGTAAGATATGACAGACAAGGTGCTTACCCTCATATTCCACTGGAGAGAAACACATGAAAAACAAACAAAAAGGTAAGTCCAGAATGTGACTGTGGTCACCCTGTTTATTTCCCTGACACCAGATGAAAAGCTTGGGAAGAGCATTCCAGGCAGAAAGCACATATGATACAAAAGCTCTCAAGCAGGAAAGGATTGGCATATTCAGGAGTCAGAAGCTTTGTCCAAAGTCAGAAAGGAAGCCCAAACATTAAAAAAAAAGAGTGATAAAAGAGAACATTGAAAATGTAAACAAAGGCCAGACTGTGCTGGGAGGCCTTGTGGGCCAGGACAGTGACTAAGTAGGGCTGGCTGGAGAGAAGCAGAAAGATGTAAGAAAGAGGCACCCATTGGATGTAGGGAGAGCTTGGCAAGGCGGGACAGGTGAAAGGAAGACATGGAGAGGGCAGTCTTCTTCAATGGAAATCCTCCTTTCCCACTCACCTCTTTTTGAATGACTGGTTAATGCTCATGATGCATGGGGTTTAGATTCTGCATTTCCTGGAACACTGCTTCCTACCTGGCTAAGGGAAGGAGAAAGGAACAACAAAAAATGCCTTCATCTCGCCACCTCCCTAAACCCAAGCTTTAGGCATCTCTCAAAAACACTGAAGCTGTGGCTTTAAGGAGAGAGAGAGATTTCGGTGGGAATCATGGCTCCAAAGCTGCTAATTCTTAATAATGTCACATACAGGCATGATGCTTACCCTGAGCCTCTAATACAGAATGGGACATTGGGAGAGGTTTTGAGTATGATTTGCACATCAGGCACTGAATGTTCTTCATGTTGTTCCATCCTAAGAGTAATACAATTTTATGGATGAGAAAGCTGAGGCTGACTGTTGTTGAGGCCACAGTACTAGCCCCTCACCAAGGTTCTGGAAGACTCTACAGAGCACTGCCGCAGGGATATTGACAGCAATGGGTGAACCTGTGTGATGAGCCCATACATCCAGCGAATGCATTCCTTGCAAATGTAAGGTATAATTACTTCATAAACACACACACACACACACACACACACACACACACACAAAATTTCTTTTCAAGTTATTCTCCTGTGAACTTTCTACTCAATGAACTATTTGTCTTTTCCCAAAGGCCCCATCCACTTTCATAAATACCTCTGCTCATATCATTCCTTTGCACAAAGATTCTCCCCCCTCTTATGTACCAGGTAATCTTTTATTTAGTTTTCAAAATACCTAGAAATTACTTCCTCTCAAATATTTCTTTCTTTTGTCCTGAAAATATGATTGATTACCATTTCTTCAGAATTCTCATGGTACCTAACATACAGAATATATATGTACGTATATATACAAAATTGACTATTGCATGTCAACACAATAACAATACACGACAAAACTTCAGGACTTAAAACAACAGTAATTTTTTGTTGTTCACAGATCTGGGTATTGGCTGATCTAGGCTGGGTATTGGCTGATCTGAAGCACATGTTAGGTCCAGGTCTGCTCCACCCAAGTGCAAATTAGAGCAACGCCACAGAAGTAAGCTCCTTCTCCAATGAAAAGAGCTTTGAAGTCAAATGGTAAAGGATGTAGGATCAGGGACAGGTGAAGATTTAGGGTCAATAACTCAGTCTGTCACACATACCTTTTCAAATACTCATCTAAGCATCTTTGTTGAGTGCCTCTGATGTCCCAGGCACTCTTCTAGACTCTGAGGGCACCACGTAAGCAGAAACAGAGAAGGTGCCTATCTATGTGGAGCTGACATCTGGTAGGATAACACAGAAAAAAGGACAAGGGAGATAACTTCAGATAATGTTCAGTACTGTAAAGAAAGTAAAACCTACAGAGGGTGAAGATAAGTTCTCATCTGAGGTGCACAAGGGAAGGGTATACAGCACTCTTCCCAGGTGAAGGGCTCAGCTACAACTTGAACTTTGCCTAAGTAATGCAAACAATGTAACCAAATCATTTGTACCCTCATATTAATCTGAAAAAAAAGAGAAAACTTAAGACATCTGAGAGAGTAACGAGAGAGACTGTGGGAATGCAGAGGAGCGTAGCAACCTTCGATGGGGTGGTCAGGAAAGGACTCCCCAGGGAAATGGATTTTGAACTGAAAGATGAATAATGAGACAGAGCTGGTCCCATCAGGAATGGGAAGACCTGGAAAAGAGCACTGAGGACAGAGGGATGTCTACTGGGTCTGAGAAACAGGAAGAGGCCAGCATTTCATAAGGTATGCTTAGCATTAAAACCACCCAGAAGGCTTGCTGAAACACAGACACCCAGGACCCCAGAGTTTTCAATTTAACAGATCTAGTGTGGTCCCAAGTATTTATATTTCTAACAAGTTCCTTGGTTATGTCGCTGGTGCAGGGACCCCCTTTGTGAAACTGGTGCACACACATGATCAGGAGAAAATAGCATAAGATAAGGGCTTTCAGGCCATGATAAAGAATTTAAATTTAAATTTAAATGGCAATGCAAAGCCATTGGAGGGCCTCAAGCAGGAGAGTTATGTGGCCTCACATGGGATGTTGGTGCTTTTCCCTCAGCTTTAAAGAGGTATGATGAACAAAAGACCTGCATCAATTTAGGTTTAATAAAGTACTCTGCCTTCTAAGTGGAGACAGGGAAGCAAAAACGTGAGAAGGAAGTCGAGGTACTTACTCAAGGTTCCTACTTGGGGTGCAGACATATGGTGCTGCTACCAATGAAGAGGAGAACGGTGATGCCGAGAAGGCCTAAGAAGGAGATGAGGTCAATGTTGAATTCAATTCAAGGTCCCACTGGGGCATCCAAGACCACATAGTGCACACATGGCACTAACCACATTGGTGTGAACAGCAGCACAAGGTAAAACGACAAGGCTGAAGAGCCTCCTGAGTTCTGTGACATGTCACCCCCGTAATATTCTTCCTCCTCTTACCTCCATTCTACTGAGAAGAGAAAGACGATGGGCAAGCAAGATGCTTTCAAACAGTGCTCGATGCTATGAAGAAAATAAGCTCTCAACTGCATGGATGTGGGCTACTCGAGCTGCTGCCAGCAGTCCCTGACTACATGACTGGGGTGTTCAGGTACCCATCCCTAAGACCTCCTTGGTTGAAGGAGGCTCATGAAGGATGGTAACTTACAGGTTGTAGATAACAATATCTAACATTTATTGGCACCTATCATGTGCCAAGCACAAGGATAAGCTCATATATTCATTCCAACCATAGCCCTATGAGACATGTGTCATGATTATCTTCATTTTATCAATGGGAAAACTGAGGCACAGAGAAGTTCAGTAACTGCCAAAAGACACACAGCTAGTGAGAGGCAAAGATGAGATTCAAGATGAGGGCTAACTGCAGAGCTGGCTCCTGCTCATACTCGGTTACACAGCAATCAGTTACTTGCTGGCAGAGTCTGTCTAGAGGGGGTCCATGTCACCCATGACCCCTGGGCAGACTCTGCTATTCCTTGAGAGAAAAATTGCACCTTGTCAAGGCCTGTGCTTTTTGCAATAAGTAGCTAGAACTGTTGCCGTGTCTGTAGCATTGAGAAATCCCCACACCTGAATCTATGTGCAAACCTTTTATGCAGAGAAAATATGGACATATTCTTTTAATAATGCCACAGAGAAATAATTAAATGGTAGTATTACAAAAACATAATTAGGTCTTCAGGAAAAGAAAGGAAATCTCCACTGGAGTCCTATAAAAAGACCACAGGTGTTCGTCATTATTTTTTATTTAGCAGACAGTTTTAGCCATTGTTTGTTTTTTCCTCCATTTATTAAGTTCTGGTATTTTAGGATGATTTGTGTATAATAATAACAATAATTTCCTGTTTGCCTGTCAGTTGTGAGCTGCTTTAATTACAGATATTCATTTTCAGAAGTTAACTTGGTAAACACACTCATTTGTTACGTTCCCTGTTCATTAAATCAGTTAGCACAGCTAGTAACTGTGTTAAGTATTTTGCTGTTGGGTCTCAGCAATGCATCTTTGTTGGTTTCCAATACTATCTCTCACTAAGACAGACACAGACTTCCTGAGAGTCCCTTCCCATTGGATTGGAGATGCCAAGTCTTCCATCTCTCCAAGGCCAGGTGCGTTGGGCCTAAAAAACGCATCCACTCAAGTCTTTGTACATCACAGTCAACATCATTAATTCAAGCTAAAGCGCAGTACATGGTAACCAGAGGCAAGATGTGGGATAAAGAGAAACACTCTGATGAGGGAAGACTTGAGGCCACGTATTTGGAGTATACCTGACAGTCCCACCACCACCCTTCTTGCAGAAAGAAAGGATGTAGGTGACTATGGCTATACGAGATGACCCTGATCTCTGGTGTCAGAGGCAATTAGTTGTCTCACTCAAGCATTTGAAGGAGAGATATCAAGTTGGAGGTACAAAATTCAGATGGGAGCAGGGCTGAGTCTCTCAACCACAGCAGTTCCAAAACACACACTAGCTACTGTCTTCAGCAATGAGAGACCATAAACTGAAAAGAAAAGGCAGAGGGAAAGAAGATCATCTGAAGATGTGACAGTTCCCAGGAAGACCGACTTCTTGTTTCTTTGAGAATCTTTATAATAAACAGCCTACTTACCTAGTTCAGCAAGCCTCTATTGCCAAACACACTCTGAGCAATACATTTTTATTTATTTATTTTTATTTCAGGTTAATGTGAGGGTACAAAACAACCAGGTCACAGTATTTGAATTTATTAGGGAGAGTCCCTCTTGTAATTGTGTCCCTCACGCAAGAGAAGTGCCATACACCCCTACATTGTGCCCATTAAGTGGGAGCACACTAATCCCCCTTCCCCTTTTTTATTCCCCCTCCACCCACCTTGAATTGAATTGAGTTTTCCTCCTATGTGACTTGTATTAAATCATCTACTGGCTTCCTATTAGTGTTGAATACATTGGAAACTTGTTTCTCCATTCTTGATACTTTACTAAGAAGAATATATTTCAACTCCATCCAGGTTAATACAAAAGATGTAAAGTCATTGTCTTTTTTATGGCTGAATGGTACTCTACGGTGTACGTATACCACAGTTTCTTAATCCATTCCTAAGTTGATTGGCATTTCAGCTGTTTCCACATCTTGGCAATTATAAATTGAGCTGCAATAAACAATCTAGTGCAAATGTCTTTATGATAGAATGATTTTTTTTTTTCATCCAGGTATATGCCTAATAATGGGATTACAGGGTCAAATAAGAGGTCTAATTTGAGTTCTTTGAGGATTCTTCAAACTTCTTTCCAAAGAGGCTGTATTAGTTTGCAGTCCCACCAACAGTGTAAAAGTGTTCCCTTCTCTCCACATCCGCACCAGCATCTGCAACTTTGGGACTTTGTGATGTGAGCTAACTTTACTGGGGTTAGGTGATATCTCAGGGTGGTTTTTATTTGCATTTCTCTGATGATTAGGGACAATGAGCATTTTTCATGTTTCTTAGCCATTCATCTGTCTGCCTCAGAGAAGGTTCTGTTCATATCTCTTGTCCAGTGATAGATGGAATTGCTAGCTCTTTTTTGTTGATTAATTTGAGTTCTCTATAAATCCTAGTTATCAAGCCTTTGTCAGATTAGTAACATGCAAATATTTTTTCCCATTCTGAAGGTTGTCTATTTGCTTTAATTGTTGTGTCCTTAGCTCTGCAGAAGCTTTTCAGTTTAATTAAGTCTCCTTTGCTTTTTTTTGTTGTTGCTGCAATTACCGCTGAAGTCTTCTTCCACCAGGCTGACATCCTCAAGAGTTTTTCTCACATTTTATGTGAATATTTTATCATTGCATATCTTAAATTTAAATCTTTTATACATCTTGAATCAATTTTTGTAAGTGGTGAAAAGTGTGGGTCCAGTTTCAGTCTTTTACATGTGGTTATCCAGTTCTCCCAGAACCATTTATTGAATAGGGATCTTTTCCCCACTGTATGCTTTTGTTTGGTTTACCAAAGATCAGATGGCAATAAGAGACTGATTTCATCTCTTGGTTTTCTATTCAGTTCCATATGTTTGTGTCTCTATTTTTATGCCAATACCATGCTGTTTTGATCACTGTGGACTTGTAAAATTACCTAAAATCTGGTAGAGTAATGTCTCCAGTTTCATCTTTATTACTAAAAACTGCTTGGCTATCCAGGGTTTTTTCTGGTTCCATGTGAAACGAAGAACTACTCTTTACAGTTCTTCGAAGAATGATGTTAGAATTTTAATGGAGACTGCACCGAATATGCAGTGGTTACACTAAAAGCATCACATCGAGTAAATTCCAATTTTTCTAGGAAGGAGCCATGGATGTGAGGACCAGGTCATCAATCATCAGCCACCTGTCAATTAGATGTTTCACTCAAAGTTTTCCTTTAGTAGGAACTATGATTATTGCTAACAGGACAAATCAGGACTAAGGGAAATACAAGGTTATAAATTGCCAGTAGCTAAATCATAAAGCTTAATAGAAAATAATTCATCTGGTGTGTGAGTCCGGATGGAGGAACTTGTGTCAAAGTGCTCAAGGGTGGATATTCAAGAGAGAATAACGGTTCAAAGAGTTACCCCTGGTGGGTTCTTTATAATTGCTCTGCCTTAGCTTTCTTGTGACCTAGCCTAGTTTTGCTCAAACAAAAAAATCCATTGATTATAGCTAGACAGGCAATGATGAAAAAAAGAATTAGAGGAAGGTATGATGCAAGCATAGGGCAATTAGGGAAGATGATACTTAGTCAGGTTGAGTTGAAGGTGGGTCATCCAGGTGGAGACCTCAGATGCTGAGGGCAACACTAAATCATCAGGGGCTGAAAGCCATCATATTTAATCCATTTAAACCAGTTGATAAGGATTCTCCCAAAGCCTCCAAACTAGTCCCACACTATGTTCCTCATAACACATTACCCTACATTTCCTTCCTTCACAGGTTCAAGCTCTCCTTGCTTGGCTCTTAATCTGCTCCTCACATGCCCATCTTTTGATTTCTCCCATGGGTCTTAATTATTCTTGGACTCCCTCTCTTTCCAGCCCTCATAAATCCCTAGATCAATACTGAAAATATATGCTGGAATTCAAGTGAAGGTTTAGGGTCCCCTGCTCTGTCTAGAGGTAAGGATGGAAGGGTTATGGAGGTGTGGGGTCAGAGAGAAGGACCCTGCACCAAGAGCCCCAAAGGAGGTAGATGATGATATGGGACCCAGAGTTATAAGAAGAGTTAGAGTCTGAACAAGAGAATGAAACCTTAGAAGAGAATGAAATATTGAGGCAGAGCAGAGGGGTGATAGGGGGTCTCCATGTAGAAGAGGTCCCTTTATTTTCTCCATGAAGTAGAAGTGTAAGAGTAAGGGGCTCAGAGGCAGAATTACAGGCACAAATGAGTGGCAAATATTTGGAGGCTGGTAAAGCCTGTGCACTTTTGAGACTTGCTTTCTTGAGCAAAGAGCATCATCCTGTTCTGGAACACTGTAAGTTTTCCCTACTCAGCTTCCATTCTCCCTCCTCTGATAGCAGCACTTGATTTTAATTTGGAGCCTCCAATGGACCCAGTCTCATTGAGACTGTCAATCAAAATATCCCACCCTTCCTTGCCCAGGAGGTAAGTGCATGACTCATACTAGACCAATCAGAGGTCTCTCTCTGGAATATGAATCGTCTTTCCCTGGAATGTGAATCTCAAGTACAGTAACACAAAGACTGAAACACTTGGTTGTGATTCCTTCTTAGAGTGGCTCCAAGAAGGGACTCCCCTTTGGTTCCTGCCCTCCAGAGTGCAGGACCTTTCTGGTGACAGCTCTTTCAGAAGTTGAGTTCTGCAACTCTTCTTTGAATTTTGCAAACCACCCTGTAATTTTTCAAGAAGTTTATTTTTTGTTTCTATTGGCCACAGCTTCTGTTGCTTATCACTCAAAAACCCCAACCAAGGTATAAGTTGTAGTAGCAGTGTTAAATAAAAATAAGACATGGTGGGAAGAATTGAGAATCCCCAAACTAGAGTTCCACTCCCAGCATTGGGTAGCCACTTAAGACACCAGACAGTTTTGAGCAAATCCCACAAACTGATTAAGCTTCATTTCTAAAGTCTGTGGAAGAAGGGGTTGAACAAAAGCTGCTAAGATCCTTTTCTATCTTTGCAGATTGTTTTTCCTTTATCTCTTATTTTAGACAGATATTCTTATTTTAAATAGTCTCCCTTCACTGTCATCCACCATCAAAGGACTTTAAACAAAGCAAGGCAAAGAAACACATCATATTGCATTCTCATTCAAGAAAAGAATTCCAAATCCCAGGTATAGGCCAGTTATGTTAAGCAATAGAAGTTTAATCTGATTTCATTATTCTTTCCTTCTTTCCTTTGGCATCTGCCTAGTACTTTTACACAGATTTCATGTCCTTCAGGGTATAAAAAAGGAAGGATTGATCTCTATCCTCATGAAACCCAAAATTCAGTTGAGGACATACATGAAATCCCTAGAGACTATTTTCAGGCAATCTGGAATCACATACCAGCAACTAGCAGGTGCCAGTATACAGTAGTTGCTTAATATTTGTTGACTTAATGAAGTACAATACACATGCACACACCTTTATGGAATCTACAGTCTTAAGAATTCAGATTGATGAAAAGAAGATAAATATTTATTTTGCAACTACAATGCACTTCTACTACATAGAAGTTTGACATAGACTTCAATTCTGAAAATGTTCAACATTGATTGATTGAAGGGTGATTATATGCATTTCACAAAATAACATTCCTTCCTTAAGAAAATTTGTTTAAAGAGTCTAACACATTTAAAATAGATCTGTCTGTGTGTGTGTGTGTGTTTGTGTGTGTGTGTGTGTGTGTGTGTATAGAAGATTAAGAACTATGCTATAGTAAATTAGGGTAAACCCGAACTTAACCTGCCAAGACATACCTTGATCCAAAACTTTGGCCTGTCCTTCAGTGAAACAGTATTTGACATGCAGCAGTGTTAAGCAAATGTTAAAGCCACAGGCCACTCCCCAGGGCTGTCAACACACAGATGTCTCAGTAACACGGGGAACTTTAGATTCAGGAGGCAAAGTCCACCCTGAAGACCACAGTCCACTAGAGAGTTAGAGTGACTTCTGGTCTGGCCAAGTGGATGAGACTCAGGAAAACCTGCAAAGGGAATGCAATAAAATTAAAATGCAATGGGGGTGAACTGCGGTGGCAGAGAGCATAACCTTCTTGGTGTCTCTAGCAGTGTTAATGGATCTACTTAGAGCACAGATGGTGGTTTTCAGAAAAGTCATTTTTTCTCTAACAAATTCATGACTAAACTAAAAAGACCACTATCAACTTCATTATGCTTTCCAATTGACTTGCTTTAAGGGTTATTCTTTTATTATAGCTCTTAAGATCCCATTTCTTTTTTAAAGTACTTCTTTTAATACCAATTTTCACAGCAGTGAGAAATTTAACACTCTTCAGTGGTTTATTAATGGCAAGGAACTGTTAAAGGCTGGAGAGTGGCATGAAAGACACTGTGTTGGTCATTTGTTATTTCCTCTACCACAAGTGAGGGGTGTGGATGCCAAGGGGTGACAATCAGATCGCCACTGAGGACAGTGGCGGTGAGAGAAAGCCCATGCCAGGCCTCCCTGCAGGAAACCGTCTTCCAGCACATTCTGAGAGTCACGGCACACAGAATAGTCCACCTTACTCTTTTCATACATGGTTCTACTTCAAGCCTCCGCTATCCGAGGGTGCCAGTTAGCTTTTTCAAGTGACCAGCAGATCTAATTAATTGCACAAACAAATCCATAAGCATTTCACAAACATCATCACTAGCAATTGTAAACACAATGAAGGTAAAGTTTACTAAGTGAACAGTATAAGGATTTGAACACAATAATTAAGAAAATGCCATGAAGGCTATGTTAACCAGTTCGGTGAAAATATTTCAGACTGTATATGGAACCAGCACATTGTACCTCATGATTGCATTATAGTACACAGCTATGATTCAATAAAATAAATAAATAAATAAATAAATAAATAAATAAATAAATAAAAATTAAAAAAACAGTGTTTGTACAACGTGCGATAAGCCAGCCAAACAATTAGATTTTTTTCTAAATGGGGTCAACTTGGAGGAAAATCAGACTTCATGGCAATGAAGACACTTACTATAATATTATTTATGAAAGTAAAAATCGGAATGAATTTTCCTAGCAATAGAGAAACCATTAACCATATCTGTTCAGCTATTAAAAAGAAGGAAAAACCCTGGAGAGAATAAACCTTTAAATAATATTAGAAAGAATATTTACAAATATGGAAAATCATTCTAATGTTTAAGAGATGTTTAAGATATCCGTAAAAAAGATAACACAGCTATGTGAGACACTCGACATACGGGAGGAACATTGGCAGGGCTGTGCCAAGATGCCACCAACAGTTGTTCTATGGTGGGGAGATTATGTGCTCATGCACGCCCATTTTTCAATTTTCCAATCTTATTTATATATGTTTATTTAAATTCTTTTTTTTTTTTTTTTTTGAGAAAGAATTTTACTATGTCGCCCTCTGTAGAGTGCTATGGCATCACAGCTCACAGCAACCGCAAACTCTTGGGCGTAAGCAATTCTCTTGCCTCAGCCTCCCAAGTAGCTATTGGCACCTGCCACAATACCTGGCAATTTTTTTGTTGCAGTTGTCATTGTTATTTAACTGGCCCGGGCTGCGTTTGAACCCACCACCCTCAGTGCATGTGGCCAGTGCTGTAACCACTGTGCTATGGGCGCCGAGCCTATTTAGATTCTTAATGAAGAAAATTGAATACTTTTTCTCATGTAAAGAAAAGACAGTAATCATTCACACAGAGATTTTAGTGATAGAAAACTTGTTTTTAGGGGAGTGGTGCCCGTGGCTCAAAATGTAGGGCGCTGGCCCCATATACCCAGGGTGGTGGGTTCGAGCCTGGCCCTGGACAATACTGCAAAAAAAAAGAAAAAAAAAAACTTGTTTTTAGGGATTTGTTGGGGATTTTTGCAAATAATATTTTTTTTATTTATTTTTTTTTTTCCAAAGTAAAGTTATTTCAGGTTAATGTGGTAGTACAAACAACCAGGTCAAAAATTTGATTTTTTTAGGTAGAGTCCCTCTTGTGGTTATGTCCCACACACAAAAGGTCCAAACACCCCCACCCCATGCCCATTTAGTGAGAGCACCCCAACCCCACCGCCACCACCTCTCCTTACCCCCCACCCCCCAAATTGAATTGAATTGGGTTTTTCTCCTGTGTGGACATGCATCAGATCATCTTCAGGCTTCATATTAGCATTGAGTACACTGGATATTTATTTTTCCATTCTTGTGATACTTTACTAAGAAGAATGTGTTTCAGCTCCATCTCCATCATATTACAAAAGATGTGAAATCACCATCTTCTATGGCTGACTAGCATCCCAGGGTGTGCACGTACTGTAATTTGTTAATCCATTCCTGAGTTGATGGGCATTCATGTTCACAATCTACCCAGAAGAAAAAAAGTCATTTTATCATAACAACATTTGCACTAGATTGCTTACCGTGCAGCTCAATTTTTAGGGATTTGAATTCTGTTTGAAGGCCCCCCGTGGTGTGGCTGTTGAACTATTGATAACTTTACATTGAAAAAACCCCAGGCGACCTCAGAGCTGGTCAGAGCAAGGTCACATCCTCTGACCCTTCCACTTAACAGACCAAAAAACTGAGGTGCAGAGGTGTTACCTGAGGTGTCACCTGAGACCTAGAAAGACTCCATTTCCTTCCCTCAGTTCCCTTACCCGATCATTCCTTTCAAGACAAATACTGCCTGTGGCAGAAATCTCTAAGGCTTAAAGGAAAAATAAAATAAAATTTAGACCCTAATTAAATGAGGCATAATCTGTTTGGCTCTGTTTTGCCATTAGGTTCCAAAACAGCCTCAAACTCTGCCGCTGTGTTAGCTATAAAGGATATGATAGCTCGTAATTCTTGATTTGTAAGGGAACCAGCATAACCTCCAAAGCCCTTTTCTTTTGAGTCCAGCTTCTGGACTATAGGGTGTGGTGTGATAGCTTGCACAAGTGACTGCAGTCATGAGCTCTTGTATCCCTGCGAAAACTCTGGAACCTGCCTTCTCCATGGCGTAGGCCCGTACAGCTGCTCCATCTTACAGAGACACACAGAACAGCCTGCATTATCTAGAAAAACAGGACCTTCACTAGAACTCTCTAAATGGGCTTGTTTAAACTAACCCTATCATAAAGGGCAGCAGGAACATATCATATCAAAATGTCTGCGGGAAATTCGAGTGCTTTTCAATGAAAGGTTGACTTTTGGGAGACAATTTCTTTCCCCTCCTTTCCTCAGAGACATCTCTTGCCTTTGGAAATGGACAGAAATTATCTCTTATTCAACCTGTCTTTGATTTTTATCTCATGTGAAGAAAGAACAGTGATCACTCACAAAGAGGTTTTAATGACAGTAAAAATGGTCTCGTACTTGATCATTTCATATCCACCAGAACACCAGCATGGGAGGCCCCCTCTCCGCACAAGCCAGGGCAGACCTCAAGGGCTTTGGGGGGGTGGTCTTTGAATACACACACAAAAAGCCCCACAGAAGAAAGGGTTGCAATTAGAAGCACCTTTACATATGGGAGAAATAAAGACTCAGAATGTGAAACATTTGAACACTTTTGAATGTACTTTAGACTTTTAAACTCTCCTATCATTTCTCAAATCCAGATTTTTAATGAGGAACACCGCAGATAGAGAGATACCAAAAAAAAAAAAAAAAAAATCTGAATGAACAATCAGGAGAGTCCTTAAAAATCAGGAACATTTGAAAGAAGCGACATACATTTGTGATTCAACCTTTAAGTTAACGCAATGTTGAACTGTAAGATGAAAATTGCTCTTTGTCTCAATGTGCAAAGTTTCTCGCTAAGTTATGCTTAATGCAGTATTTCTCTCATTTCAATTCTGATTTCTCCACACCGTCTTCCTTGATGCAGAGTCTAAGACAGAACGGATCGTGTACCCTCTTGGAAGGTGTTACTTTCTTTTGATGCACTTCCAAACTGCATGGGGGCTGATTTATATTCATACCCCAAACCTCCCAATAAAATGCCCACAAAAATCCTAGCCTGTCCACAACACTGTAAACCAATGAGCAGGAAAAAAAATAAAAACCCAAACACAGGGGTGTTGATTCTTGCTGTATCATTAAGTGAGACTGATTTAGAAACACACATACACTCTCTGAACCATAAGAAGACAGCTCCAAAAAAAGGTAGGAGAAATTTTTAACTCCCTTTTCACTATCTCTAGCCCAACTCTATGACCCAAGTGTTGAACTGATTTTCTATTGGTCAGCCATTTCTTTGTCTCCGCCATGCCTGAACAGAGACCCAACCTTCTCTCCTTCAGCTTTTTCCTCCATCCACTTAGAATATGAAATTCCAAAATATAACATGGCATGGCAGAGCGGTTGAGCAAAGGTGGTTTTGCAGCTGGAAAGACACCAATTTTACAGTCTTCACAGGAATAGCACAAGAAATAGGATAGAAACCAAAAAGTACTGGGAGCCATGGAAGGTATTGGAGAGAGGGAAGTTCTTACTTCATATACTACTCACAATATTGAGAATGATCTGTGACTCTTCATTTTAAATCAATGCAATCTGTAAAACCGACAAAAATAATATATAGTCCCATGGGCAATATGCAACTGACATCTATGGTGCATATTTTTATCTTTAAAAAAAAAAAAAAAAAAATTTGGGTTTCAGCAAGAGACTTTAAATACTTGCCCCAGCAAGAAGGGGATTAGTCCTATTAACTGCCAAAAAGGGAGGCATCTGTTTATTTTTACAGGAGAAGTGCTACTTTTATGCCAACAGATCTGAGATCGTGCAAAACAAGATCAAAACACTCCAAGAAAATGTAGAAGAGAGAAGAAAAAAAATTCTAGAAAATCCCCTGTGGACAGGCCTACATGGTTTTTCACCCTACCTTCTTCCCCTGCTACCCTTATTTACCCTTCACCTTTGGGCCCTGTATCCCAAAAAAAAGGTTAGAGGCAGTTAAATCAGATCGAGGTACAATATTACCAGCTCATTAACCAAGAATCTAACTATTATTCTTCACCGCCCTCCATAGCACCAATGACGGGTAAGATTCCCAAAGCAGGGACAACCTAAGACAGGATATGGAGAGGCTGCATGGTGGATTACATTCATAGTACCCAAATACGGGTAAGATCACTCTGCATTCAGTCAATCTAAGACAGGGACCAAACCATTGATGTTTGTATCCCCATGACGGGTAAGAGTGAAACTGCAAGAGCAGGCAACCTAAGACAGGGGCTATGTTTTTCCGCCATATAAAAAACAAAAGAGGGAATTATTGGGCCCTTCCATGTGCCTGAGGCCTAGTGCAACTTCCTGAGCCTGACTAGAAGTAGATCGAGCTACTTACGCGTAGCAACGACTCAGCAAGGCCCGGACTGAAACTGCCTCTACCTAGATACAGCCAATGTGGTACCATGCCACTGGCCCGACCCTGTCATGCACCTCATCCCCCACCTTCTTTCCCTGCCCCTTCTTCACAATAAAAAAAAATAAATTAAAAAAAAAAATCGTTCTAAGATTGTGCTGCCCATAGGCCATGCTGACTCAGTTTCCCCTGCATATACCACTGCCCAGAGCTGGATATTCAGAGAGGCTTAGCAATACTCGGGGTCAGCTATAGAATGCACAACCGAACTATTATATCTGAATTTGTTTTTATAAAAATATTAGGAATTCTTGGTAAAGTATCTCAAAAATGGAAGAAAAAATGTGCAATGTACTCAGGAATTGTAAACAATTAATTTACAGAGACTGGTAAGACTAGACTCCTGGATAAAGTGGCCATAGGAAGTACAGAGCTAAGTATGTGGCTCACTTTTAGTAATCCAGTATGTGTATGTATGTATATATGTACTTATTTGGGCGTGTCATGATTCTTCTTTCTCATCTCTGCTCCCCACTCCATTTATTCTTTTTAAAAAATTATTTGACTCTCTTTTCTCCTAGTGTTTTTTCACTTTTGTTATATTTTGTGACTTTCTCTCTACTAATGTTTCTTTTGGAAGGAGGCAGGCCATCATTAAATAAATACATACTGAGGCAAGGATAAGTGGATAATGTGTGTTTGCATATATAGACGCATTTTATGTATATTTGAGCATATGTGTGTATATGAATATGTGGTTTATTCATTCAGTCAACAAATATTTATCGAGCATCTACCAATTGCATTGTAGTAGTGCTGGGGATAAATAATGGATAAGATAAATAAAATTCCTGTCTTCAGGGAGCTTACAGTCTGAGGCATGGAGAAAAACAATAAGTAACTGAACAAGCAAGGAAAAAAATAAAATTCTTACAGGTCACAGAAAGTACTAGCAGGAAACAGAAAGGTGTTACGATGTAGACTAGCAGGAAAGGTTTCTATAGGATGCCTAGGGAAGGCGTCCAGGTCTTTATGACAAGACTTGGATGAGAAGGGTGAGCCATCCATGAGATAAACGGGGGCAAGATTTCCAGCAAGAAGAATAAAAAGAGCAAATGCTTTGAGATGGTAAAACCTGGGGTTGTTGTAGAAATAAGACAGGACAGCTGGAGGCTAAGGAAGAGAACAGGTGATGAGATTGCACAGGCAAGCAGGGCCAGATCACATAGTCTCACAGGCCCTGACAAGGAATAAGACTTTGTACTAGGACATTGGAGAGTCCTTAAAGGACTTTACATGCAGGGGATCTTGGCAGTTTTGGTTTGTGTATGTAGATTGGTCCTTGAATGTGCATGTGCATATGTATAAACGCATGTGTTTATATGTTATGTATGGATATAAGAGGTAACAGACATGGAGTTGTCCTACATAATCCCTAGGGGTGTTCCCATAGCAGGAATAGGACCCAACTCAGACACTTCTTGAATTCCTCAGAGAGGACTTTCCTAAAGCCATCTACTAATGCAGCAAAGAGCAAGAGGAATCAGTAACAGTTTCTTCCTTCCAGCTTCCCTGGCCTGACAGCGTACAGGTACATACCCAACCTGAACTTTTCTACTTCTTTTAAGAAGAAAGGAAGGGAACAGTCACTCAGAGTAGCTTCAACAAAAACATTTCTAGCTGGTTCTAGTTCTCATGAGCTGGGAGGTGTGGAGTCCAGGTTATAGGGATGGGAAATGGCAGCACAAAAAGGAACACAGCTCTTCCTAAACTGGTCCATCTCTAGAGAAACTTCTAGAGACATATGGGCTAATGGAGTAATGAGGACAAGGGGAACATTCCAGCCACTGTAAAGAATGGTCCTCAGTACTGGGATTCTTTGCCAGGGAGTAGAGGAATGATGGAGAAAGAGGAAGAGGAAAGATAAATTAACTTAATCACTTCTTCCCTACCACATGTAGAGGAAAGTTGGAAAAATGGCCAGCAGTCAAGGAACAAAGATAACTAGAGACAGCCATGGAATCCCTTCCCTCTTTCTGTCTCCTAAACTTTGAAGGTGAAGATGTGCCTAGAAGGCCCTTGAGAGGAGGATGAGGGAGCTGAGGGAGGGGAGGAAAGAGGGTCAGAGGTCTCACCAATTCCTTGTGCTCATCAGTGAGGCAGGAGGGCAGGGTGTCCATGTACGAATCCTTCAGTGGCTTCCAGCCTAGCTGATGGGGTTCCATGTAGATCATCCCACACCTGGGAAGCACAGACAGAGAACCTGTCTAGGTGGTGTCTTGCTTTTTCTGAAAACCAGCTAACATTCATTGAGCACCTACTGCATGTCAGGCACCATGGTAGGCCTTAGTGGATCTTGGCAATAACCTTCATTTAACCACATGGTCCTTGTCATCCTCTTCCCCCGGGATGCCCCACTTGAGATAACACAGAATCTTAAATCTTGTGTTCACCTTTCCTATGATCTCTTTCCTTTATATAGTTTTATAGCATTTCTACATATTTCTAACATGTATATATTTTTATGTTAGTTGCTTTTAACATTGAAAATGGGTACCATAGTGTAGGCAATAATATGGGTTTACTTTTGTACATAAAATTGCTAAATTTTATCTTTAGGAGAGTTAATAAAACTTATAGTTGCATGTCTGTGTAGCTAATTTATTTGAATGCTATATATAAATATCACATTTTCTGACCATATCATATTTTGTTAATTCACTCCTGTTAATGGGCATTTGGGCTGTTTCCAAGTGTTTGCTGCTGTGAATTGTACTACTATGAATATTTTTGTACAGATCTCCTATTATACATGGGCAAAGGTTTTTTCTTGGACATGTACATAGGAGTGGAATTGCTAGGTCATGGGCATATGAAGCTCAATTTTAGGAGACAAAGTCAAACTCTTTCGCAAAGAGCATGCTGGATTTTATACTCCCACTAGTGGTGTGAAATGAGGACTAGTTTTATGACAAATCTAAGTGTGTTAAACAGAGGATCTTCTAGGGCTGAATCTCACTTATGTAGTTTTAGAGCAGGTGTCCTCAAACTTTTTCAACAGGGGGCCAATTCCCTGTCCCTCAGACCATTGGAGGGCTGGACTACAGTTAAAAAAAATCTACGAACAAATTCCTATGCACATTGCACACACCTTATTTTGAAGTAAAAAACAAAACAGGAACAAATACAATTCACACCGCTGCATGTGCCCCTGGGGCCGTAGTTTGAGGACCCCTGTTTTAGAGCTTTTCCTCCTGCTTAGAGCTGGTGGGGCCAGTGCAAACTGCCTCACCTGCTCACAGTGGCTGGCGAGGCCTGTTCAAGGTCAGCCGGCTCAAAGATCAGGCTCATCTTGGGGCTCATCTGGATAATCTCTCCACTCATTAAACACAGCTGAACATGCAAAGCAGAGGGGGATGGACAAAGAGGTTAAATTACATCTGCAAGGGCAAGGAAGGTCTTAACAAAGACAAAACTGGTCATTCCACAAGTATTTCTTGAGCATCCAATAAGTGCCAAGTACTATTCTAGGTGCATAAAATAAAACAGACCAAAGTCCCTGTCCTCTTGGAATTTACATTCTGCTTGGAGGAGACAGAAAATAAGCAAAATACATAGTATTTAACATGGTGAAAAATGTTCTGGAGAAGAATAAAGAAGAAGAGGGGGATGGGAAACTCTCAGTCATGGTTGGGTGAACGGCAATTTTAAACGGAGATGTCAGGAAATCGCTGACCTTGGAAACAACCTTTGGTGAAGAATTGAGAAGTTATCAGACCAGGCCAAGTTGCATGGTCCCCTTCTAAGTATTTAACATGAAACTTAACTACACATCTATATCCTATTTTACTTGCTCAGGTCACTCACAAAAGACTCCTTTTTTGAACAACCACATGGACTAGTACAAGCTGGAGTGACAAGAACCTTTCCATAAATCCTTTTTGGAATGGAATGAAAAACCTTCAGGAGTCCTAGTGTTTAGCGAGCATGGCCCTGCTGAAAGCAGTGCAATTACATGGGAAAGGCTCGGAATATACACTAAGTCAGTGGTGTGGTTTCCCCTTTGACAACATAGATTCTAGTGAGGTGTTTAAGTCTTAAAAAATAGGCCTAAGGCCTTGGTCTCTGAGAAAAGAGGAGGAAACACCAAGATCCCTTCTGTTTATCCTAATTTGTGGTTAAAAACTTCCCTGCAATTAATCTGCTCACATCAAACACATCTTTTTTTTTTTTTTCAAACACATCTTGAAACAGGTCACTGTATGTGTCTCCAGAAAAGTCACAGCTGTTATGGAGCTGACACCACCAGCCATGTCAACTCTGAAGATTAAGAAAAGTAAATTAGAACCCACACTTCTGACTGTAGTTTGATTTACACCCAGAGCCAAGAGGAATCATTAGGAAATTCACTGATTATGACCCTCTTTATATTTATAATCTCAAGACCAGCTGATACATTTGTAAAATTAATTTATATAAGATAGCCCATATCATGTAACAAAACTTATTTCTATTTTTATATGTTATATAACCAAAATTACATACATGCTATAATTAGTGTACGTCTATAATTTGTATAATTAGGCCTTTCATTGTTGAGCATGACTCACTCTTAGTCTTGTGACATTTAAACACAATTAGAAAATATATTTTGATTAGATAATGATGTATATTTAGTGAAAGAACTCTTCCTTGAAATGGTGATAAATTTTCTTTTCTTTTAATAGTTATAGAGCACTGGCTACATGCCAGGCACTATTAGAAGCAATTTGCAGATACTAATTAATCTTACTAAAAATGCTATGAGGTAGACACTAATATCTCCATTTTACAGATGATGAAATGCAGGTACTGAGAGACTGAATTGCTTGTCTGAGGTTATACAGCTGTAAGTGGCAAGGCCAGGATTTGAACCCAAGCTGTCTGGCTCCAAGCTTTTTAGCTACTCTATTTACCGGAGCAGAATATACTATTTCCCAAAGATTGCTGCAATGATGCCTCCCATCCCATATGCACTTTTGCATTGTGACCTTGCCCTACTTTATCAAGTGATAGAGTCTGTTTTTCTACTTCTTGGGTAGGCCCTGTGAGTTGTTTGACCAACAGAATTCAGACAAAGTGATGCGGTGTCAGTTAATTTCTTAGAAACATCCATTTCCTGCCTCTCGGAAGTCAGTCACCATATAAGAAGTGCTGCTACCCAGGGACCATCATTGAGAAGCCCAAGCCACGTGTAGTGGCCTGAAAGATGAGATGCTATTTACAGAGAGAGAGAGAGAGAGAGAGAGAGAGAGAGAGAGAAAGAGAGAGAGGCCAAAAGCGAATGAGCCTCAGACATTGAGTGAAGAAGACATCTTGGTTGTGGTTCTTCCAGCTCTAGCTGGCCCAGATGACATCATAAGAAAGTATAGATCAGGCTGGGTATGGTAATTCCTGCCTGTAACCCTAGTACTCTGGAGGCTGAGATGGGAAGATCAGCTGAGCCCAGGAGTTTGAGGTTGCAGTGAGCTATAGTGATGCCACTGCACTCCAGCCTCCAGGTGAGAGTGAGACTCTGTCTCAAAAAAAAAAAAAAAAAAAAAAAAAAAAGAATCAGAGACCAATTGTTTAGCTGAGACCTTTCAAAATTCCTAGGCCACAAAATCATGAGAAATGATTGTTTTAAGCCATCAAGTATTAGGGTAGTTTTTAATACAGCAATAGACACCAAAATGCATCCCACATACTACATATCAGATATTCCGTATGTACAATCTTATTTAATTATCAACAACCCCATTTTCTTTCTTTCTCTCTTTTTTTTTTTTTTTTTGAGACAGAGTCTTACTATGTCACCCTTGGTAGAGTGCCGTAGTGTGACAGCTCACAGCAACCTCCAACTCTTGGGCTTAAGCGACTCTCTTGCCTCAGCCTCCCAAGTAGCTGAGTGCCCAACACAATACCCAGCTATTTTTTGTTGCAGACATCATTGTTGTTTAGTTGGCTTGGGCCGAGTTTGAACCCGTCACCCTTGGTGTATGTGGCTGGTGCCATAACCACTGTGGTATAGGCACTGAGCATCTTTATGTATAGTTTTTATCAATCATTTACTTCAGTAAAAGAGTTTATATCTCAGCCATGTAAAACTGATATCAGACTACCTTTTTATTGTCATCCAGAACAGTGTTCATGTTTTCAATCCAAACAGCATCCACTGGCCCATCAAATATAATCCATTTGCGGTCATCAGATACTGAAGATGCTTGTTCCCGGAAAGCATTGGCAAGGACACCATCCGTCCACTCATGGCTCACTGGGTCAAAGTACCCATAGAGTTGCCCCATTGTGATAGCCTTTGGGTTGATGATTTTGTACTCCACAGCAAACTCCTCCATCTGGTTGGCTATGGGCAAGAAGGTTTCAGTGTCAGTTACAAAGGCTTTGGTGAGAACAGAGTGTTAAACAAGAGATAATGCCATCTCCAAGATCAACCAACCCTTATCAATGTGCTATATAAGAAAAGTCCTTATAAAATGTGTTCTGAGTCCTAGTAAAGATTGGGATATCTGGATAGGCAATGCTTTAAATTGTTGGGTTGTTATAGTCATTAGTTTCTCACTATACTTTCTTCTGAGCCTCATTTCAAACAGGGAAAATATGTGAGTCACATCCAGGACTAAAGAAAACTGAGTGGGCCTCCAAGAAGTCAAGCAGAAAGGGGGAGTGATGCCATATCATCAGTCTTCTTTATGCACCTGCTGTCATAGCCACCCTAAGCTTTGACTTGAGATGAGGAAACAGCTGACAAGTAAAGAGGTTCTGGAAAATGAAGGTTACTTGTCTTTATCTGATGGGCTATTTAGCCCTGAAGCCTCTTTCTCATCTGCTCAGTGTCAGTTGTTCCTGAGATATGCACACTGTTGAAGTACTGAAACTCAGTGGGACAGACAGGCTAATGGATAGCACAGCATACACATTTAATAATGGAACATAATTACACTTTTATATGATCCTTCAAAGAAATGAAAAGTTGATGTGAGCCATGAACAAAGACACATCTGCAGAGCCCTAAGGCAAAGATGATGGGATAGCTTCTTTTTTTCTTCATTCAGTTTCCTAACTGAAATTAATAAGATGAATAATATTAAAAACATAAAATTAGTAATGCAAAAAATATTGCTTAAATTTGAAATACCCAAATTAGTTATTAAGGCAGAGAATAGTCCTCAAAACATAACCTTAACAGCCAACAACTCAATCATTAAATGCTTTTGTTTTTTAAAGTCTCACTTGGTAGAGTGCTGTGGCATCATAACTCACAGCAACCTCCAACTCTTGGGCTTAAGCGATTCTCTCGCCTCAGCCTCCCAAGGAGCTGGGACCACAGGTGTCTGAATGTCCAACTATTTTCTTATTGCAGTTGTCATTGTTGTTTAGCAGTCTCGGGCCAGGCTTGAACCCACCACCTTTGGTGTATATGGCTGGCATCATAAGCACTGTGCTACAGGCTCTGAGCCACCAATCATTAAATGTTAATACAACAAAGGCTGCTTTTCAAAACCACAGGCTTATGGTTTCTAAATCACAAACAAAGAAACAGAAAACCCCAAACTCTTTTCTGGCAATACATGTAGTTTCCATTTGTTGAGTAGGCACCATGCTAGGTTATGTGCCTGCATAATCTCATTTAATCCTTTCTGCCATCTCCTTTTACAGCTGCAAAAATGGAGGATAAGAGAAGTTCAGTCATTTGCTAAAGTCTGAGTGTGGTTCAAAAGTAGGAGCTCTTAGGGAGGGGGGAGGGGGGTTGAGGGAGGGGTATTGGTGGAATCACACCTACGGGGCATCTCACAAGGGCAAGGGTGAAACTCAGCAAATGTGAAATGTAAATGTCATGCCACAGTGACTGGGAAAATGCCAGGAAGGCTATGTTGAATATGGGGATGAAAATGTGTCAAATGGTTTATGAA